>JAVJIF010033292.1:0-69259 GCA_038442645.1 Agave tequilana | reverse complement strand
ACCTGAAATCTTGTATTTTTCCCTGATACTTGTTAATCAACAGTAAAAGATTGGTTGTTAATTGAAAAAAAAATTGTTTAGACATATTGCATTATAGGCACGTGTCTTTCAATTCTTTCATTTACTGTTGAAGAGCGCGTGGGACAAGGTATGTGAAGCATAGCATATAACTAGGACTCACTCGTTGTATGATTTAATTCTGCTTTGAGTGAATTTTGGTTGCTTTATGTACACTTGCACGATCAACAACGATAAGGGCAAATCCCATAACAAAGATAAGGTGAGGATTTTATCACCCTTCCTTAGCCCACAAACCATAATCCCCACGTGTTCACTATCCTAAGCTTCTAATTAAATTGCTAGACGTTGGCCCCTATGGACATCCGGACTCATCTAGGAGATTTCCTAGGGGGAAAAGTGTTGGAAAGTGACTTCCGCGTATCGGTTGTCTAGAAAGGGTTAAGGCCGAAAGCCCGAAGGAAGGTGGTTACTTAATTAAGGAACCTCCGGACGGAAAACCTCCCACCAACTTTACCCTTCCCTGGCCGATTTGCTTATAGTCAGTGTCTGCACCGAACCTCCTGTGGACGATCTATTGTTAGGAGTCGTCTAAGCAGAAAACCATAGCTAGGATTGATTGTTTTTCTTTTTTCTTGATTGTTATTTTTCATTTTCCGACTGTTTGAAAGGTGCACGTTGGTTGTGTATTTGCATGCGTGAGTGGTATCGAGAACCAATTTCTTCTAGGCTTGTGAGAACTTCTACACTGCCTCACACAACACCACTCGACACAACTATGACGAATACGCGTGTCGCTGCAGGACAAGTTCTATCCGATCCGCACATCCATTCCATCCTGCATTCTCCTCCCAAACCGAATGACAATATTTTGAGTTGAAACCACAGTTTATAACACTCTACCACGATTTAACTGGTTAGAATCTGAGGATTGCTTACATCTTCATACGAGAGTTTGAAGAAGTATGCCTCATGATGAGGATTTCCCAGTTAAGTGAGGATGCTGTGAGACTTAGATTTGTCCCCATTTGCACTAAAGGTTTGCGAAGAAGTGGCTGTACAGTCTTCCTTGTCAGCTCAATCTCTTCTTGGGATGACTTTTGTCAAGTTTTTCTTAAAATTTTATCCCATCCATAAGACAAGCCCTCATGCGCAAAAATATCATGCAATTCAAACAAGACCCAATGAGCCATTCTGGAAGTACTTTGAGCGCTTTAAGAATTTAGTAGCCCTGTGTCCCATCATATCATGGTATAGAGAAATGGCGTCAATGCCGATTATCTATGATGGGCTGGATTATCAAACCAAGACTCTCCTTGAAACTATGTGTCAAGGAGACTTTCTTAAGACAGAAGGAAGACCAGGGCTGGGACCTTTTTGAGGCTTTAGCGGAGAAAACGATCCAGTGGGAATCCTGCTCTGAGAAACCCACACCAACAACTTCCAGATCTGGTTTACATTCTATAGATCCTCAATAGCAGCTGAAGCTAAGATCACGCAGTTGATGAAGAGGATTGAATTGCTGGAATCAAGGGAAATTCTGTCGTTAGTCAAGTCAACCCATCTTCAGTAGTTAGCCCACCACGTATGGCTAGCTCTGCACCTATAATTCACCCGGGGGTTGTACTTTTTTGTCATGATCTGAATCATGTGTTGGAAGAGTGTCCTGTGTATTACTCTCAAATTTTCAGGAGAGTACGAATGCAGCGTATTCCAAGACCTCCATACAATCCTTACTCTAGACCTACAATCCAGGATGGCGTAACCATCCTAACTTCTCATGGGTCAGTCTGGTCCTGAGCAGTCTAGACAACAATTTCCACAACAATATCCTGCTCAGGCACATCCACCTACTTACCAAAACACCACCAAATTTCAATTCGTATCAGAGTCCACCCAGATTCCAACCATTCCAAAATTCTGTGCCATATCAAGCCAATTTTCACCCCAATATACAACAAACAACAACGCATCCACCACCCAATCCTTCAGATAGAAAAATTTCAGAATTGGAGAAAATGATTGAGACTTTGTCCAAACACAAGCTGCAATGATGAACAATCAGCAGCAGACATGAATAAACTGCAAATCCAAATACCAGTTGGCTAATTCCTTGACTGAAAGGCAAAAAGGAATGCTGCCTAGCAACCTGTGCTAATCCCAGAGCCCATTTTCCTCTGCATGAAGTTGAGACTTAGGACCTAGTCTAGTCAGAGCCAATGTCAAGCCATTCACATCCTTAGGTCTGGAAAACATGTAGACAACAAAGTCTCAAATCAGTCTCCAAAATTTGTTCCAAAATCTGTGTCGAATCCATCAACTTCTGTTCCAGTTCAACCTTTGCAAATTTCCTTCATCAAGTTCACAACCATCCACGTCTCAATCAAAAGGAAAGGAGAAAGTTTATGAGCAGACTTATAAGCCTATTGCCCCATTCCCGATAGGCTTACAAATCATAAGAATAATGCTCATATGGAGAGATCAAGAGATTTTTAATCAGTGCAAATCAATGTCCCTCTCTTGGATGCTATTCAGCAAGTACCATCCTATGCCAAGTTTTTGAGAAGAGATGTGTACTAAGAAAAGGAAGGCAAATGTCCCTAAGAAAGCTTTTTGGCTTCAAACCTGAGTGAATTGCTTAATGGTCCAATCCCTGTGAGTACAAGGATCCAGGGAGCCCTACCATCTCTGTATCATAGGGCAGACCACAGTCAATAGGGCTTTGCTAGACTTGGGAGCTAGCATCAATCTTCTTCCCTTTTCTGTGTACCAACAGCTTGGGTTAGGCAATCTTCGTCCAACCCAAATGACTATTCACTGGCTGATCGCTCTGTTAAGATTCCCAAAGGGGAATTACGGATGTATTAATACGGGTGGGGGAATTCATCTACCCCGTTGATTTTGTTGTTCTGGAACACAACCCGTACATAATCACAGAGCGCAAACTCCAGTCATTCTAGGACGTCCCTTTTTAGCCACAGCGAATGCGATCATTAATTGCCGAAATATCGATGCGGCTGACGTTCGGAGATATGACAAGGAGGTGAATGTCTTCCATCTGGGGAAGCAGCCAAGGGATGTGGATAGTGACTCATTTGATGTCAACTTGATAGAAGGATTGACAAGCGAACACGTGGAGGAGATGGAGTACGAATCTGAAGAGGAATTCGAGTTAGAAGCTGATGATCTAACTCTTGATCAGATTGTTGGAAACAAATGCTGAAAAGAGTACTAATTCCACTTCTATTCTTCCCTTGCACCATGAGCAAACTGTTATAGATCCTGTCCCTTCTGCCGAGCTTAAGGTTCTTCCTGGTCATCTCAAGTACAAGTATTTGGATGATAAAGAATCCTTTCCGTTATCATTGCATCCAATCTTACGGAACAACAAGAAGAGGACTTATTGACTGTGCTAAGGGAGAATAAAGAAGCCATTGGCTGGACGATGGCTGATATTAAGGGAATTAGTCCTACGATTGTCCAACATCAGATTCACTTAACGGAGATGCCAAGCCGAAAAGAGATCCACACGTCGACTAAACCCTATCATGCAAGAAGCTGTTAAATCTGAGTTAATGAAACTATTAGACAATGGGATTATCTTCCCATCTCTGATAGTCAATGGTTAGTCCTGTTCACGCTGTGCCGAAGAAAGCTGGCTTTACGGTTGTGGAAAATGAGAACAAGAATTGATACAACGCGTCTTCCAACGAAGATTCGAGTTTGTATTGATTATAGGAAATTGAATAGCGCCACACGTAAAGACCACTTCCCACTTCCTTTCATTGATCAGATGTTAGAGAGATTGGCGGGGCATGAGTATTATTGTTTCCTGGATGGATATTCAGGATATAATCAGATCCCTATTGCGCCCGAGGACCAAGAAAAAACGACCTTCACCTGTCCCTTCGGAACTTTTGCATACCGTAGGATGCCCTTTCGGTCTTTGCAATGCTCCAGCAACGTTTCAACGTTGCATGTTGAGCTTGTTCTCGGACATGGTGAGAAATTTTTAGAGATTTTTATGGATGATTTCTCAATATATGGGGATACATTTGAGCAGTGCTTGTACCACCTGAAGATGGTTTTTACAACGATGCACGGAAAAGAATTTGACACTTAACTGGGAAAAGTGTCACTTCATGGTTAAGCACGGAATTGTATTGGGGCACAAGATATCGAGCGTCGGAATCGAGGTAGACAAGTCTAAGGTGGAAGTTATCACCAAGCTCACTGAACACAATGTTTGAAGGACATTAGATCTTTTCTAGGGCACGCTGGCTTCTATAGGAGGTTCATTCAGGGGTTTAGCAATATTGCGAGACCCTTGACAAATCTCCTAGGAAAAGATGTACCCTATATCTTTGATGAAGAATGTCGAAAGTCATGGAAGAGCTGAGGATAGACTAGTCTCTGCGCCGATAATATCTGCACCGGACTGGACCAAGCCATTTGAAATTATGTGCGATGCCTCTGACTTTGCGATAGGCGCTGTTTTAGGACAGCGTATTGAAAACAGGCAGCACGTGATATACTATGCTAGCAGAACGCTTAAACGACGCCCAGCTGAATTACACGACCACTGAAAAAGAATTTTTGGCATCGTTTTTTTGCGTTAGAGAAGTTCCGACAATATCTGCTAGGGTCCAGGACCATCATTTTTACTGCACCACTCCGCCCTGAGGTACTTAATGCAAAAGAAGGACGCAAAGGCAAGATTGATAAGATGGATCCTTCTTTTGCAAGAGTTTGACTTGGAGATAAGGATAAAAAGGGCGTTGAGAACGTGGTTGCAGATCATTTGTCAAGGATCCCAAACGCTCCTCATGAGAAAATACCGATTAATGAACTTTCCTGACGGCACATTCTGGCGATGAGTGGAGACCCCTGGTATGCTGATATTGTTAACTACCTTGCTACCAGGCAAATTCTTCCCATTGGTCAGGACAAGACAAACACCGTTTTCTGAGCCAAATGCGGTTCTTCTTCTGGGATGACCGTATCTATTCAAGTACTGTCCTGACCAAATTATTCGAAGATGCCTTCCGGAGGATGAACATCAGAGTGTCTTGACATTCTGTCACAAGTTAGCTTGCGGTGGACACTTTGGTCCACGAAAAACTGCGGAAAAGTGCTCCAGAGTGGATTCTACTGGCCACTCTCTTTAAGGATGCCTTTACCTTTTGCAAGCTTTGTGATAGATGTCAGATGACGGGTCGGATTACACAAAGGACATGATGCCCCTCACACCCATCTTGGAAGTCGAAATTTTCGACCTCTGGGGCATCGATTTTATGGGACCTTTTCCTCTGTCCTACGAAACCAGTACATCTTGGTAGCCGTAGATTATGTTTCTAAGTGGGCCGAAGCGATTCCTACACGGACTAATGACAATCAGTTGTCATTAAATTTTAAGAGAGTACATCATTTCACGCTTCGGAGCCCCCCGTGCGATACTGAGCGACAATGGAAGTCATTTCTGCAATGGGCTTTTGAAGCCTTGATGCGGAAATATTCTATCACTCATAAATTGTCCACGGCTTATCATCCTCAGACCAATGGGCAAGTTGAGGTCACTAACAGACAGATAAAACTCATTCTGGAGAAGACGTAGGACAGAATCGTAAGGATTGGTCCGTCAAACTGACTGATGCCTTATGGGCATACAGGACCGCTTACAAGACTGTCCTCGTATGTCTCCGTACCGGTTATATTTGAAAAGCATGTCACTTGCCCGTTGAGTTAGAACACCGTGCACTATGGGCTTTAAAGCAACTGAATCTTGACTTGGACAAAGCCGGTGTTCTCAGGAGCTGCAATTATCTGAGCTGGAGGAGCTACGAAACGAGGTATACGATAACGCTCGGATTACAAAGCACAGACCAAGCTGTTTCATGACAAGTCCATTCACAGAAAGATTTTTGTTGTCGGTCACAGGTTCTGTTATACAATTCTCTCGACTCCACCTTTTTCCCTGGTAAGCTACGTACCAGGTGGTCAGGACCTTTTATTGTGCAGACTGTCTTTTCTCACGGAGCAGTCGAGATTCTTGATCCATCCAATGGCAATAAATTCACTGTAAATGACAATGCTTAAAGCCATTTTTTACCACAGAGTCATTGTCACACGACGTTCACGAGTTGGGTCTTTCCGACCCAATTTATTTGTGACCTTTCCATTTGTATATTTTCCCATACATTTTTCATGAAAATCATTTGGGGACCTCTTTTGTAATATTTTTCTTTTGCATTTTTTGTAAATAAAAAATTTTTGGGATTTTTGTACATGAAAGAATTTCAAACCCTAGGATTCTCTTTCCTCCCTAGGATTCCTTTCATATTCAAAAGTTTTGACCAAGGGTTGTAATTCAAGATTTGACCTAGGGTAATTTTGTACATCCCACTTTTTTACCTACCCTATTTAAACATCTCCTCCTCATTTCATCCTTCCTCACCCGAGCAAACCCTTTCAGATCTGAGAGCTTCTTCCCAAACCCAACTTTCCTCCAAAAATTTGATCCCAAAATCCTCCACTTTCCGCGCCCTGCCGCCCGTACGCGGCATTTCTGTCAGATCAGGCGCGCCGGAAAGCTCCATTCCGGCTAACTTCTGCTACTGGTGGTAGATCCTGAGAAAGTTTTTCCCGAAGCCATCCCTGTGCTGTCTGCACTACTCTGTTGGGTTTCCCCCCACGATCTCCGGGGTGTTTGCAATTTCTTATCTCCAATCCTTTACTTCATTGTCTTTAGCAATTATGGCACCAAATCTGTATGTAGAGAGGACTTTTCTGCACTTTTTAATGACAATGGGGATATGGCCATATTTTCGTGGATCGAATCCGCGCCTGGAACTGGTACAATTTGGTATTTGATCATCACGAGCACGAAGCCTTTTATTGTCCGGATCTAGTAACACATTTTACACTTCTATAGATTATGCTTCTGTGAGTCATGATCCATATCAATTTGTCTCTCGTATGCCATTCGGTGACATTTGGGTCACACTTCCACTAATTGAACATATCACTCATGTCCCCTTATTCAACAACGTGCGAACCCTTGCCCTTAATTGATTACTTGACCATAATGGGTGCACGCTGTACTGTCCAGGATAGGGGGCTCAAAGCCCATCTACATTCAGGAACATTCACTGCGTTGGACGTTGGTCCAACGAAATATTATGGGGCTAGATCACACTTCGACCTTCAGCAGACCGATACTACAGATTATTCATGATCTGATGACACAGAACCATACGGTCTGTTTGGAACCGAACACCTCTTCCATGCTATTATTGAAAACTCCTCTCGCACTCGGGTGCTAAGTTTTCTCATGCGATATTAATTACCCGTCTGTGTCGACATTTCATGTCTAACGCTATTTTTCTCGACATTTACCCAAGTGACGATTATGACAGAGAGACCCACAAGTGCCTACAATAGTTGTTTGCAGGCACTCTGGACACCTAGTGTCATGCCTGAGAATGTACCTGTGGAGTCTTCTTCAGAGGAAAGTCTAGAGGTGGAAGATGAGCCCCAATTCTTGAGGCAGGAGCCCCAACGGAACACCAGCCTTCATGTCTACTATTTGGAAAGGCATGAAGAAGATTTTTTCGGGGACAAGTTAGGCTCAGGAAGAAAGTGGAGGAGGAATCATCTAGGATATCCTCTCGTTTGGATGGGATAGAGGCCAGGCTGAGGAGGACACAATCTGCTGGACCCAGTACCACTGCGGGTCCAAAGAGGACGAGGGAGTGACTTGTTACCTTTACCTATTTCATGCATTATTTCATCTTGCATACATTGAGGACAATGCATGAGATAGGTATGGGGGGTAGATATACTAACATAGGATTTTTCTTTCTTTTTAGGCTTTTTCTTTTATTTTTAGGATTTTTACTTTCTTTTAAGGTTTTCCTTTTAGATTTTATCTTTCTTTTTAGATTTTTTCCACTTTATTTTTAGATTTTACTTTTCTTTTAAAAAAAATAAAAAATTAAAAAAAATAAAAAAAAATAATATAAAAAAAAAAGAAGAAATTCTTTGATCCATGTTTAAAGAATCTAATTTGAAATTTAGGGATAAGGAAGCTCTTAACTAGGATTTCTAATTATAAGTTGAAAAGAAGAGTTTTGTTAGATTTTTAGGTAAGTAATAAAGGATTAGAAAAATTACTTGATTTCATTCTTTCTTTAGATATGAACATTGAACATATTTAAGGAATAATCAAAGACTTAGTGACTTTATTTGCATATATATTAATAAAAAATAAAAAAAAAAATGTGTGTATATAAATAAGATAAAAAAAAAAAGAGAAAAAAAAATCACCGATTAAGCTGGTTGGGCCGTGCCTCATGAAGCATTGCTGGTCACGCCTAAAGGTGAGAATAAATACTTAGCCACTGATTAAGCTGGTTAGTCGTGCCTCAGGAAGCATTACCGATCACGCCTAAAGTGGTTAAGTCCTTAGATTCCTAAGTGACCTAGTTTACTCGAGTCTTCGAACCCGAGGGATGTATTCTCATCTGGTGCCCTAAGACCGTCTGGTCTGGAGTCATCGGTAAGAGCTCGCTACATGGTAGACTAGGAAACTAAGGATGATAAGGGAATGTAAATAAATAAACATTGTATATACACATATATAAAAAAAAATATTATACATATAAGTAAATAAATGAACTTAGTCTGAGAGAGATCCTTCATATTTATAGATGTAAATATCCTAAGATTGATGCAGAATCAGGTTTTTTATCTTTCCCCGGAATCTTAAACTAAAATGAAAACAAAACTCTAATTAGATACTTATAAGAGGAATGAAAAGTTTTGAGTAACCTGAAACCTATAGGTCAAATAAAATCTTAAAAGCATGGATCAAAAATTTCACTAACCCCTTTTATTTTCTTTTTGGATTTTGTGGGTGTAATCCGCTGAAAACCCTCAGGAACAACACTCCTCCTCTAGGGTAACCTAGAGGTTAACGGCTTGTTGCACGTGCTCAGTGCAATCGTGTCACCTACGAAAGTGGTGTAATAATTAGTTAGGATTTTTCTTTCTTTTTCTTTTATTTTTGCTCGAGGACGAGCAAAGCTAGGTATGGGGGTGTGATTATACCATATATTTGCATTTATACCGCCTTTATACCTTGCATATTGCATATTAAATATGATTTTTAACCCATGTTTTCTCTAATTTTGCAGATCTCCACTTTAAAGAGGAAAGTAATTAACCACCTTAATTAGTGATAATTAAGGGGTTAATTAAAATTAGCCAAAGAATCAAATCAGATCTCACCAAGATCTGAGCGCCAACTGCAAGATCCAACCAGTCCACGTGGCCAACAACTTAACCACCAGATCCACCAGAAAGATCCGAGCCAACGGCCCAGATCTGGCGGCAATCTGGCGGCAATCCGCGCAATCCGAGGGCCGTTGGGCCTCGATTTCGTGCCAACGGTTAAGATCTGATGAGATTCTCAACTTTGCCTATAAATACCTGATCAGAGATCTGCGCGAGCAAAAAGTGAAGAGAGGGAAAATTTTGGATTAGTTGTAATTTTTGTTTTAGGATTCTAGTTTTTCTCTCCTTCCTCCTTGATCTCTAGCTAAATTGAGAGAGAGTTCTTCACTTGAGAGATTGTAATCAAGACTTGTGACAACCTTGAAGCAAAGATTCAATGGAGCTCTCATCTTCTTTTTACTAGAATTGAGTATGCTTTCTCTTCTTATGCTTTTAATTCTTGCATTCAATTTCTAATTCTAGTTTAATTCTAGTTGAGTTGTTTAGATCTTTGATTTCATGGAGAATTATAGCTTTCTTGTTAGTGTAATGGAGGGCTAGTTTCTTGAATGCATGGCTAGCTAATCTCACCTAGCTACTACTAGCTCTAGTGATTGTATTCTTTAATTCTTGCATGATTTCAAGTTTCTTGTAAATTCTAATGGAGTATGTTGTATCCTTTGGTGATTGCTTGTAAGATCTCTAGATGAATTGTGTATCTCTTATAAAGAGCATTTGATTGGATCAAAAGGATGGATTACCATTGATTGTGTCATTTGAGTAGCAAGAACAACTCAAGCACTTCAAGCTAACTTTGTAGTTAAGCTTTGAAGTCCTAAAGAGTTTGATTCTTCTAACCTTTGCATTAAATGAGTACCAAGCCTATATTTCCTCATTGCACACCTAGTAAGAGAACCTAGTATTCAAGAAGAGACTTCTAGCCAACTAACTAAAAGGAACACTAAGTCTTCAAAGAAAGAATACCACACTTGAAACATGCAAGTACTTTTCAATTGTCTATGATTCTTGATGAGACAATATTGCAATCAACAAAAGAGTAGTATGTTAGCAAGGAGGTTGAGTAATGCTAGCCATGCATCTTTCTAATCAAGAGAGTTTACACATTTCATTCTAGTATTCTTTTCTTTTCTTTACTTCATCACACTTCATTCATTGCACTTCTTTTTCACAATGCACCACCACCAATCCACAACTTCTTGTATATTGTTTTCTCTTGTGTGATTAACAAAGAAGAGTATTGTTTCTTGTCTCACTAGTATCGTGAAAGCTTCTATGCTTGCTCTCCTCGTGGTACGACTCGTTTTAGCTACTTGCTATAACGAAAGATTGAAACAAGGTATAATTCTTACATATTCAAAGTAAACAAGATCAAAGGTGAATTCTAAACCCTAAACCATCTCTTAAATACCTGATTCTTGTACAAATACATCATATACCTTGTAAATTCCCAATCAGTCACCGCCAATCTGCTCTCTTCCTCCCCCTCCCTCTAGACTATGTCCCCGCAAGACCCAAATCTAGCAAGTTTTTCTTCTTTTTCTTTCTTTTTCTTTGGTGTGGCCGGATCCGGCTATGAGCCTTCACATTCGGCCAGATCCAACAAAGAGGAGGTCGGAATCGGCTAGATACAGCTGAGGGTGGCCGAATCCGGCCTTGACGTAGGGTTTGGCCGGATCTAGCTAGATTCGGACCTACGGTGCCAAGGTCGGCAAAGGCATAGCCAACAAGCGCGGTGAGGGTGAGCTCGATGACTGGATGCTCGAGCTGACTGCGGCGAGGAAGGAGTTGGCCAAGGCGGTGAAGACAGATCCGGCGTGAACTTGACGAATCTCTTGATGGCATGTTCCGCCATCGAGGCGTCTTCATGAGGCACGATCGCAAGTACGATGATGTTGTACTACTCTTTGATGAATGAGGCTAGTGTCATCCAAGTTCCCTTGAAGAATCACAGGCTGCAGCAATTGGTGCCGTGTGAGATGCTGAGCTCGTGTGTTCATAAGACAGTGGTATGTTCTTCCGTAAGTAAGAGAGGGGCTCTTAGCTGGGTTATCATCATTGCCGTCATCATCGGGCCGGAGTAGGGTTTACTCTTCTGTTGTGGTTCTTAATTGTACACATATTTGCATTCTTTTCAATACACTCCTACATTTATCGTGTAATAAATCTACTAATTTTCTTGTCTTAAATGTCTATTTTGCAGAAGATAATCATAAAAGAAAGAGGATTAAACTAAATAAATACCAGTTAAAATCAGATGTAACTGGATCTATTTGTTAGCTGAGAATTATCCCAAATCCAATAAGTTAAAATCAGATTTTGGCGAATCAATTCAGTTAACTTAAAGATTTATGAGGATATCACCACATCCAGAACAAATTAAGGATTGGGGCAAATGTTCAGTTGAAGATCAGAGCAAATCAGAAAGATAACACTAAATGAAAACTAGTAAAATCAGATTTCTATAAATCCATTTTGATTACCTAAAAATCAACCGAGGATAACGTCAAATACAAAGTCCAAACAAAAAATTCAAGGGGATAATCCAAGATGGATGGATGCCAGGATGCCACACTCCCAAGATGTGGCCACATCTAGGCCGTGGATCCGTGGCCAAAGCTGCGGATCCACGACAATCTGATAAGATTTGGGGGAGTGTTTGCTCCCCCTATCTTCAAACGCTCTCCCCTGTTCCATATTTGCTATAAATACATGCAAATTCTTAGTGTGTAGGGAACGATCAAGCAGAGAGTAGAATAGATTCTTGTGTAGGTTTAACCTAGATTTTTTCTCTTTTAATGTAATTTTTATTTTTCTTTATGTAACTGAGAGGAGAGGAGAGTTTCATGGAGGAATGAGAGCAAGCTTGTACTGAGGGTGACCCGGTTTAAGTAAGTCTTTTCTTTTGTCATTTGAATCGAATCGAAGTTTTTCTTCTTTACTCTTGTTTCTGTTTGCTTTCCTCTGATGTGTTTGCAATCCAAGTGAATCTGATAGTCTCGAGACTGCTTCGCCATTGCTAGTGCCTTGATGGCCTACGGTGATGAACAACCATTCTTTTGTTAGTTTAACTTGCCCTCTTATTCATATTGTAGATCGAGACTGATGAAGATCCTACACGTCATGCTTGATCGCCTTTAAAGACTAGGTAAGTCGTAACAACAGATCCAAGGTACATGAGCACTGAAGAGAAAAGTAAGAATTTTTAGGTTTTCTTCTTTTCTTTTAATCTTTACTTTAGATCGCCATCAACTCGCCATCAACTCTCAGCTCTATTCACTTTTTCACTTTCTTTGTATAAATTTATTTTCTATTTTCTCCATCTACTCCCACCTACCACTTTCACAATTTAACATAATTTATTTTTCTTTTCTTTTAAAGAACAATAGACGAACTTTAATCATTTTAAGTAACTTAAAAGAGAACTTACAAAATGCTTCCATCACTGATCCCTCCTTGTGGATCACGACCCGCACAGTCACTTTGCTATAGCGGGAGTATTGAGTACTTGAACTTCTCTTATAAAGTGTAACGCCCCGATCCCGCAGGTACGGGGACGTTATGGAGACGTACATACGCGAGGTGAAAACACGCTCACGCGTACGTTAAGCCTCAGTACAGAACATAACCTCAATATACACAGGAGTTCCAGCAGGACATAAGTACAAGAATACCTGCAGAAAAGGGTTAGAGATCATAACAGATAGGAAAACTGGAAAAAATACGATACAGAAATAAAACACAACGATACCTATGAATAGTCTCGATCAAGAATCTCCTCTGTGACTCCACTGAACTAGCTTACCGAACGATAACTCGGATCCCCAATCTGGGCACGCAAACCCAGGGTCGTCAGAAAGCGACCTAGTGAGTGGTAAAATGAAGGAGGAGGAAGTAATATATACAATAGTAATACAAGCACGATACATATATATAATACATGATGTTGTACTAGTGATACCATATAATAAGTATATAAGAAGCAGTAGAAAATATAATCATGTCATATTTTAATACCAGCATTACCTAGCATGTTATCATCGGGTCATATCTACAGTAATAACTACAGTTGTATAGTGATGATGTGATGGACATAAACGTGTAGATGAAGTATGCAACATAACCATATTACGGTGTGGTGTCTAGGCAGCATATAAGCAATGCAAAACAGAATATATGCAATGCATCGTATACATGTGCATGAGTAGTATGTCACCACAGAAAGCGTAACATGTACCAGGTAAAGTAACAAGCATGTATCATGATATCGGGTAAAGTAACAAGTATACAGGTAACATGATATCGGATAGAGTATCATGAACAGTAACAAGATAGCATACATGTAGCAGTAAAGTCATGTCATTTATACAATAGTAGCAATCAGTACCACCCGGTATTTTAATCAATCTCTTCCAGTGTCCCATACCACTAGCAGTTCATACTGGAGCCCGCACTCCAGTCGAACCCATCCGGACATGGCCTACGGGTACCATCATCCAACGAGAGAGTGACCAAATAACAAGTGTTCACGACGTCACTATTGTGTATACTGTTTTATTATGTTAATTGGAAACCCATGGTCGAGGAGCTCTTATCGGGTAGGTGTATCCCGTGCATACCCGGGATCACGGTCTTAAACAAACCCCTGGCTGCTGAGACCAGGGCCCTCCGCTAAGAGGGGAACAATAATCAAGTAACGGGAGCTCATGGAGCTATACAATTGGTAGGTAGCACTACCATCCCCTGCAGTGGGAGAACAATATGGATCCAGTACATCACCCGATAAGATCTAATCAACCATCAAGTCTCCCCCATACCCAAGTTAGCTTTATGATCTGATATGTCAAGTATACAATGTAACGAGAACCAATACAGTACATGATATGGGTAAAATGATAACAGGACCTGAGCTCTGTTGATAGCATAGAACAATATAATAGGAAACGGGAACAATATAACAGGAACAATATAACGGGAATCGGGAACAATAGATGTGGGATTCCACATATCGCATATCAACAGCTCTCATGTCCAGTAACGAGAATATCCATAGCAGTAACGGGAATCAATCATAGAACATGAATACGGGAATAACATGGAACAAGAATACATGTAATAGGAACAGGGATCTATATGATAAGAATAGAGAAACCATATATGCATGTGTAACAGGGATATGGAAACATGACATGCATGTGTAACAGTGATATGTAAACATGACATAACGATAACAATAATATGAAATGCGGTAGTCCGTGCATTGGTCTCTCCGTGTACCAGTGGAACATCTATGTGTAGCAATAATCCGTGTAATATCTCTGTGATAGTGCATGTAATAACAGTGATCAGTGCCTCCATGTAACGAGGATATCAATCTATCATGATGGTATTCAGTGTACTCGTGTACCCGTCTATCAGTAGGTCACAAACATATGCAATGGTGAGACGTGTCCATGAACTACATGAAAGCTACATGCAATACCGATATCCAGTGGAACCGATATCTAGATGCACTACGGTGCTTAGTGTACCAGTGGGTCGGTAAGGGTGACAGTGGAATAGTGACAAGATCCCGTATGCTGAAGTACACGTGTCTTGGTGTCCAAGTAGCAGTAGTGTGTCACTATAATAGTCATCCATGTAGTGACAGTGTCTAGTGATTCTTTCATTGATCATCTAGCTTAGTGTCTATGTTTACTCAGATTGTTTACAGTTTCTTATTACAAAACATGACGTTTCTTGAATTAAGTTATTAATTTACCTGTGCTAGTGCTTAACCCATAATTACGGTTTCAGAACGAAAACGAACATGAATAAATAAATATAATTTAGAAAAATAAAACACTCACAAACTAGCCATGGAGGGTAACTCTCTTTCCCACGATCGCAACGGATTCAGAATCGTCCGAATCGGAGTCCGGATGCTCCAGTTATCGCCCGAACACTAAATCATAATAAAAAGGATAAATACGTAAATAAAAATATTTTAAACCGCAAATACCGAAAAGTATCAGGGGTTTTCCGTAAAAGTACCTTTATTGGGTTGAATGCGGGTAGACGGGTTAACGGGTCGGGTTTAGATCCGATACCCAAACCCAATGACTTAAGTGGAAGTGGGTTAGTGGGTTAATGGGTAGGGTTATTGGGTAATGGATTTCCAATCAACCAATAGGACTATAGTGGGTTCGGGTGTGAACCCGAATCCAACAACACCCACACTCACACATACACCCACTGCACACACTCACACTCACTCACACACACACTCACACTCACACGCAGCACACTCTCACACTCACACACAGCACACACACTCATCACACTCACACACACACACACACGCAGCACACTCTCACACACACACACACTTAGCATACGCATTCACACACACTCTCACAGCACACACACACACACAAACACATAACACACAACACACACCACACAGAGAGAGCAGCAGCAGCAGAGGTGCTGCTGCTGCTGCGCGCACCATGGCCGGCCAGCACCGCTGGCCGGCGGCAGCACCTCGCCGGCGGCGGCACCTTGTCGGCGGCGACCCTCGCCGGAATAGAGAGGGAAAAAGAGATGGGGAGAGAGAAACAGAGAGGTGGAGAAGAAGAGAAAAGAAAAGAAGGGAAGAAGAAGAGGAGGAGGAGAAGGGGGTGGCGCCGGCCGGGCTGGGGCGCGACGGCGGTGGCGCCGGCCGAGGGCGCGGTGGCCTCCGTTAGGTCTGCACAGTGAGTTGGAGAGGGAGATAGTGTGAGAGAGAGGAGGTATTGAGAGAGAGAGTTTTAGAGAGAGGAAGAGAGAGAGAATTTTGTATTAAGAGAGAGAGGGAGAGATTTAGAGAGAGGGAATGGCGGTGGGAGATGGGTAAGTCGGTGGGGGGAAATTCTCTGGAAGAAACCAGAGAAGAGAAGAGAAAGGAAAAGAAAAGAAAAGAGAAGAATTTTAACATAATTTAATAATATTTTAATATGGTCAAAAATTGACTAGCTCCGAATGATGTCCAACAATTACAGAAAATAGAGAATATTATCCTGAGACGTAATATGAAAACAGTTTACAGAAATTCTATCCGGTGTGCAAATTAAAAATCTCGGAAGCTGTCGCCGGTACCGGGCGACACCGGTTTGGCCCGATTTTCGATAAATAAAGAAAAATCCCAAAAATACCCTAACGTCGGTCATATGATTCTAAGATATAAGGTGAAAGCAGATTCTCAAAATACAACTCCGTTTGTGAAATAAAAATCGTAAAGCCGGTTATCGGTATTGGTCGACACCGACTACGGAGATTTTCCAAACTAATCCAGAAAAATTCCAGAAAATGCTGAAAATCTAAAATATTAGAAAATGATTTTTAAAACTGAAATCAGCTCAATCGGACTACTACGGAGGTCAACTCAATTTTTGTACGTCGTATTGCGTACCGCTACAGTGATACGTACACCGGGGAGCAGGGGGTTACATAAAGTTTTAAAATTTTGTATTTTTATGTGCAGGTTAAACCTCAATCACTTCTTCCTTTACTTCTTCTTCACTTATGTTTATATCATGCATGTGTGTACCCTTTTATCTTGGAAATATTTTGTTAAGTTCTTATGAATGAAATACTAGTGGTTTTTACCTCACGATTTTATCTAAAAGAAAAAGATAAACTGTCTCTTTGGCGATTGAATAATTCCTGCAAAAATAATTGCTTGTTAGCTGATATACTCCTGCTTCATTCATTTGAGTATGGAATTAAAAGACAATATAGCACATTTTCTTCTGAGGAATTTTTTGTTGTGAACGAAATTGATATATTCCTATATCAATTATTGTGTGCATAATCCAGGATACCATACTTACTTGAAACCAATAGTTAGGAATACAGAGATCCCCGCCGATGACCTCAAGTACGCCATGAGATCAATTACTTCGAGCACACAAAATGAATATTAAAAGATATAAGAAAAAGAATACACAATTTAACGTAGTTTGGCCAAAACTTGGCCTACATTTATGGAAGAGAACTTGAGGGAGCTTTATTAATAAACTTGATACAAAGAGATCTAACCTTCCTCTTGATGACACAAGAATATTCACATTCCCCTTGAATCACGTCTAGATTACAAGAGTATACCTCATCTCTATGCAGCCTCATCTTACTCCTCTCTTTCTTGGCTTTTTAGGGTCTTACATTGTTGTTCACCACAATTTTGTTCTCCTCTTTTGCTCCACTTAAATCCTAAGTTACAACTCTTTATTTATAGAATTTTACAATACAACTCCTATTTGGACTATGAGATGATCTTGGTCATTAGATGCTTGAAGAATCTTGATCAATCCTCTTAAGAGTTGATCTTCTTGATCTAGAAGAATTCTAACCCTTTAATCTTTAGAAACAAATCTTCATTGAATAGGAATTAAATCCTATTCATACTCCTCCTGAAAAGAAAACTCGCAATCGCCTAAAAAGGAAACTGTTTCACTTCGATTTGCTTCTTCTACTTCAAGTCATCGTCTTCTCCAACTCAATTGGATTTTCTTGAACTATCATCTTCTCTTGAAAAATAAGACAAAATCCTAACAATCTCTACCTTGACTTATTTTTTAAGCCTTTAGCAAAACAACTTGAGATTTTAGATTACTACCTTAATTTTTTCCTTGGTTGTAACCATATCGTGAAGCCTTTAACACTCTTGCCCCCCTCTCCCGGGGCTTTTGGCTGTTTACCACCATGCCTTAGGCCGTCTGGGGCCTTACCTGAATGCACCCTTTTTTTAGTCGTTCTGCAATACTTAAACCCGTTGTAATTTTTCTTGAAGCTCCATCTCGAAGTAAGCTCCCTTCAAGATTTTCATTGAAACTCCTTGACCTAGTTTTTTCTCTTAGTTTGCATTGCATCACCGTCGCCACTAGCAAATTCTGCTTTGTAACGCCTTTTTAGCCATGGGGGCCCTGCCGGTCTTGAGGCAATTCGCCTCTTATTCTGTCATGGTCTTACAAACTTTACACGAACATTGTCAAGGACTTGTCGTGCCATGGTCTCCACCGATCACTTGGTGATGGTCCATCTTCCATCGATGTTTTAACCTTGAGACTTATTGTCTTCACATAATTATCATAGTCTTATCGGCCTTCCCACCACACACTGCTATGTTCTTCTTTTCACCAATCAGGGCTATCATCCACCACTACATTGATATTTGTCAAATCTATTGCCCAGCTAGTAATAATTTTCAAACTTGATAGATCCACCAATGCCTGCAATAATCTCACCGTGTCATGACTAGCCCGTCGTAACTTTGACCGTAATCTCTGTTGATTTCTTTAACTGATCTGTACATAACCTGTATCAGACATTGGAATCTCCTTAATCTGCACTCACCATTATATCCAGAATGCTGAAAAACATAGGGTTCGATACCTGGATCATCTGAATCCGACTATGATTGTGCGATCTACCTTCAGATCAATCTCGTCCATTGATCATCTTCATCACCCTCCGCTATTTTTCCCTTTGACTTGCTGTCGCAGCGAGCCTCCATAGGATACCTTGTGTGATGCCTCCGTGAGCTCGTCGAGCTCGACTTACCGTCTGTCATTGGCAATGATCTGATCATCGCCTCCGTGTCTATCGTTTTTAGATCTGAGATCATTGAGCCTCGATGACTCCGCCTTGATCAATATACTCTAAAAGTTATTGATCTTTACCTTAGAACAAATCTGAACTTTCTTATTGTCTTCTTCATCTTTATGTATCTACCTACCTTTATCGACTCGACATCTTCTGCTTCATTAGAGCACTCAAGTCTTGAACGAACACCATTAACACTGACACCATTTATTGTGAACGAAATTGATATACTCCGATACCAATTGTTGCGAACATAACTCAGGATAACATACTTACTATGATACCAATAGTTGAAAAATGTGGAGATTCCCATCGACGACCTCAAGCTCGCCATGAGATCATTACCTTGAGCACACAAGATGAATTAAAAGATATAAAAAGAAGAATACACAATTTAACGTAGTTCAGTCAAAACTTAGCCTACGTCCACGAGGAGAGAACTTGAGAGAGCTTTATTAATAAATGTGATACAAAGATATCTAAGATTCCTCTTGATGACAAAGGAGTATTCATCTTCCCCTTGAATATACGCCTAGATTACAAGAGTATACCTTCTCTCTATGCATCCTCACCTTGCTCCTATCTTTCTTGGCTTTTTAGGACCTTCTTGACTTTTTAGGGTCTTACATTGTTATTCACCACAACTTTGTTCTCCTCTTCTGCTACATCTAAATCTTAGATTACAACCCTTTATTTATATGATTTTATAATACAACTCCTATTTGGACTATGAGATGATCTTGGCCATGGATGTTTGAAAAATCTTGATCAATCCTATTAGGAGTTGATTTCCTTGATCTAGAAGGTTTCTAAACCCTTTAATTTTTAGAAACAAATCTTCATTGAATAGGAATTGAATCTTATTCATACTCCTCTTGAAAAGAAAACTCAGAATCGCCTGAAAAGGAAACTGTTTCACCTTGATTTGTTTTTTCTGCTTCAAGTCGTCGTTTTTTCCAACTCAATTGGATTTTCTTAGACCATCATCTCCTCTTGAAAAATAAAACAAAATCCTACCATTGCTACCCCATGAAATGTCAGGTCATGATGCAAAATGACTTCCCAACTTTTTGTCGGACCCTGACTTTTTGCTTAATTGGTCAACAGTAAAATCAAGCCTTGGTTTTAAGGCAACCAGTATTTTGTCTCGGGGGGTTTGTGTTTTTCTTACTTTGGAGTTTTATCTTTTGTTATAAAAACTTGCCATCCTCTTGCAATTACATGTGCTTCTAAATTTTTCAGTTTGGGAGGTTTATATTGTATATCATTCTTTTATATTTGCAGAATGTTTTCTTTAAAATCTTGTTACTGAGACGTGGTGAGCCATTATAGGCTCACCGTTTACCAAAAAAAAAAAAACTCCCCCAAACTGTGCAAGAAGATACTTCAAAAGATTATTCATTCAAGTTTATTTTCACTACAACATGTCGAAATCAAGAGAAGAAAATAAACAACGCGTGTTTTCGAACTTTTTGTTGAAGACACATAACGAAAACGCACCAAATGGGAGGAGGAAACAATCTAAGCATCACTCTTCAGCTTTAGGGAGCAAAAGCAAGAAAACTAGCTAATTCACAAAAGCGCAGTTCTTCCTTATCTCACCCTGGTTTCCAGTCAACACTTCAATATTCCCCATTTTCACCATTGACACCCCGAAATCCTTGAAGAACTCATATGGACCAGCCTTTGCCTGGCGCAGGACATAGGCTCTCGTCTCAGGATCATCGAGAAGAGCAGCGTCAGATATGAATAGTCCCCTCCTTTTCGATACAAGTTTATAGTAGCCGTTGTCGAAACTTAGGAAGCTCCCAGGGTCCATCTCTGCAAGAGTGGACACATCATTGGGCTTGCACTCGCTCTTCAATTGGATCAGGTACTCACTGTCAAGTGTAGGATCAGTGTCACCCTTTCCGCTGAAGTTATACAAACGGCTAGAGAAAGACGAGCAATGCGAGACCCCGAGCGTGTGCCCGCCTTGTTGCGAAAGAGTTCGAGTTAGAGCTTGAGACAGAAATGCATCAAACATTTGAACTTGGGCACAATCCTGAAGCTTACTAGTTTACTGATAGAACCACTAGATCCTTTGTGGTCAGACCCTTTTGCGCGAATGAGGCTTTCAGTTGACTGATATTGAAGAACGGTGCAGGTAAATTTGTCAGAAAATCGCCTAAAACTGACTTGGTTCCATCTCTTCGTCCAGTTGGGACTTCCCATGATGGCCCTTTGGTCTGAAGACGATAAACATATAAATCGAACAAGTTTGATTACATGGTTATGTTACGATATAAACTGAATGAGGTTGAATTGAGTACCAAATACACCGCGTCTCTGGCCACGAGAGCTAGGATGTCAGCACACGACACAGTTTCGGGGCAAGCTTTCTCTAACTTGGCCTTAATGAGGTCAATCACGCCATAGCCTCGTAGGCTTAGATTAGGGGGCGCGTCTTTTTCAGCCGGATTGTTTTTAGTAGAATTCAGAAGAAGTGAAGCATCACATCCCTGCATATTGCAGAATTGAAGTTCTTAACTTGTTAGTTGCAGTAAATTCAATCTATCTTTTCTACATAAAGAAGCCAATTGGTTAACTAAATGAAGTATGTATGTAATGTAAACCAGATTCAATAATGTGTTTATATGTCTTGAAAAATAAAAGTACAAGTGAAATTAGATCATGAAAATTATACTCTGAATTAAAAACAATAACGTACAATAGACTTAAACAGATAAACTGCAAGCATGCATTTTAGTTGTATGTTCACCTCTCCAAAGCACTAGTTTTTCAATTTAAATTTGCATCACACTCCAATATTTTCATTATCAAGATATTAACATAGGTTATACTAAAGTGGGGTATGTGTGCATCAGTGTATGTAAGTTATGCAACAATCTTCCTTAATATTAGCTTGCAGTTAGCCAAAGTGAATAGACTATGCAAGAATCAAACTGTATAATAGTCAACTAATTGTTGATTGGATTATGTATCAATGGTACTGGCTTTAGTAACATACCCGTATGAAACAATCATGGAAGTGCAACCTCACTAGAGCACCTGAAAGACTAGGCGCTGCTGAAATGATCCTTGTCATCTCTTTCTGAATAATGTCTTCGACATTGGGACATGTTGCCTTATAGAATCCAACCTTCAAGCCTTGTGCATAGGCCAAGCCTGACAATTGGAGCACAATGGCCAGAGGGAGGAAAAAGCTGAGAATGACCTGCAAAGACATCTTGGAGGGCAAGAGGAGGATTGAAATTGTTATGGACTTAACTCATTATATAGTTTTGGTCTTTAGCTTTGGAGTTTAGACTGTCAATTGCATGGTAGGTATGCATATTATTTAACTTGCTTATAAAGTGATAGAAGGAAGGAACCCTATAAGAAAATAGAAGTGTGCATATCTCAAATTAGCCATAGAGAATAGATTAGTTGTATTGCACAAGAGATGAGGGCATTTCATTTCACCAAACTAGAGGAGATACTTCCTTTTATTTAGTCTGGCTTGTGAAATCTCTGATACATATGTAACACACATTAAAGTTATTGCATATTTGTATTGTTCAGAAATAAATAGACTTGTTATGTTTTCATATTTGGTAAGATGTTGACAACATGAGGTTCATCTCCCGAGGTTCAGTCAGACTTTCGCCGATAAACCCTTTGTCTTTTCGTGCCTAAATTGGGTTCCCTTCTATCTTCCAATTGTTGTTTTTTCCCTTGATGGAAAAAAAAATTTACATATATGTTAGTTCACGTGATAGAACACTAAGCACTTGTTTGTTTTGGAAAATCAAAAAAAGAAAACTGATCGTCCACAAGAAAACTGACTGTCAATTTTCTCACCATTTTCCTCTCCAAAAGTAGAGGAAAACTGAACCATCACATAGGGGATTTTCCCTCTCAAAATTCTAGCAAAACAAACAATTCTCTCAGAGAAAGAGGGAAAAGGTACAACTTTTCAGCTGCAGTCCCTAAGTTAGTCATTGCGCCCTGAACTTTTATGTGTGCAGACATAAAGTTGAAGAAGCTACAGTCTCTACTAATTCGACTAGTTGCAAGTGCAAGAATTGGTCTTTGACTAAGCAATCTAATTTGTTTAAGCATGTACTAACTCTGTACATCATTTTATAAATTGAAAACAGAATGTTGGAAGCCTTGATTTGCTGCCTAGTTTGAAGAGTTATCTCAATGCTATATGTCTAGACAATTAAAGTACATTTTTGCACTAAAACATAGAAATTTCCATTTAAACTTTTTTTTGGGCTTAAAAAAAATTAAGTAACTGAATACTTAATTTCGATTTCAAAAGGAAAAAGGCCACCACAGAAAACATTCACATATTCTCCTCTTGTTGAGTCAACCAATATTTTTTTAATCAAGGAGAAAACCCCTCTGTGTATCTTTAAGAGCCATTGCAATTCAAAAAAGTCTTGTATTGATTGTTAAATGTGATAAGGTTTTCAATTTAACATTAGATTTAATATAGTATTGTTTGAATTCAAAAATATCCTTATCTTGCTTCTTCTTCTTTTCTTCCTTTTTTCTCTTTCTTTTTTCCTTTTTTTTGGCTTGATTGAGATCCTTACTCTTGCTTCTCTCTCTCTTCTCTCTCCCTCTCTCTCCTGACCTTTTCTGGCTAATGACCAGATGTTACATAAGAGACTTCAGAGAGTTTTAGAAAAAAAATTTAGATGTGGATATCTCATCTAACAAAAATTTTAAAGATTTGTCACATTTTTTTTAAACTTTATTTGATTTTATTATTAGTTATGGCCAATTGCCACAGCACAGCGATTACAAGAGAAACGAGTGGGCCCCCACGCTTATGTTGATTGATGGATAACGAAAGGCCCAAAAGTGACGATTCTCCAATGGGCCCGTGAAACTGTCGAGCTATAAACCGCCCATCCCCTTATAATTTCACCTCAATAACGCATAAATCTAGTCGGGTATTGTTGCAAATTTGCAATATATTGAGATTTTTTTTTTTTTATGTTGATGCTCCAAAGGACGGCCTCATTCACCAACAGGCAAAACTTTTAATTTAATTGTGAATTGTGAATTTTTTTTTTTTTTGACAGAATCCGTAGTCTGAGCTCAAACATTCCCGACAACAAATGTTCTCTCTCTCATATTGATGAGAATTGAGAATGTAGCGAAATACAATACTTGAAATGACCCGCAAAATTCATTATATCATTTGTGTATCTCTGCAAGCAAGTTGTGCTCGGGACTATCCGGTCTAGAACACACATGTCTCGAGACCACACCTCACGCAAATCAACGCGGCAAAAGAAGAAGTCAACCACAGTTCCCTTAGAGCACCTCCACTGCAACTCTTTTTGTCTAGGCAATGTAGTGGGGCTCACTTAAAATTTTGTAAAAACATCCTCCGCAATTACTGGCCCCACACTGCTTGGGCAGTGGGCACAACCTCAACACGAGAACCCCGAGGTTGCGTACGCGCAAATTATCTTTTTCTTATTTTTTGTCTGAACATGGGTGAAAGTGCCCTGACGGAGGTCTCATTGGCACGGAAGCTGAGTTGATGTGACTCAGAGATTCTAATTTCTAAAGCACTGGCTGGGATTCCATTTTGGGACAATGTGGGTCTCATGAGACAGACCAGATTGGACTCGAGACTCCGAATCAAGAGGGAACAAAGGGTGGGCGCGTGACTGAGTGGGGAGGCGTGGCACAATAAATAAAAAATATTTACACACCCAATTAATGTGTGGAAGAGACTGTAGCCGACGTGTTAGGCTGGCTTTAATTTGGGATTAATAAATGGTGATAGAAATAAAAAGGAAAATTGCACCGTCCAAAATAAGAACCAAGACACGTGTGGGTTTGTCCGAAGCGCAGAGGTTCCTTTAGCCTGAAACGTGTTGTGCGGTACTGCTTTGGTCTCGTCGGTCGCTGCAGTTCGGTCCATATGTGAGCCATACACAAATCTTATTAGAAGCTCAATCTCACGTGGGTACGTGAATAAAATGTCAGGTTCAGACTTATAAATATTTAAACTCTTTAAATTCACCTCTTATTTTATTTACGTGTTAACGTGAAATTAATTCTCTTATAATATATGTGTGTGACTCAAATATATGAACTAAAATGGGGAATAATTTTGTGCTTTTCTTTATTACTTTTTCTATTTTAGGTAAAATGTGCTATTTGGTTGTGCTGATGGTTACGACGATAATTACTGTTATTATTCTTTTAATATTAGATAATTCTCTCACTTAACATGCATAATTTTGTTCTTAACAGGTCATCTTACAACCCACTCCCATCTTTTCCTCTTTAGGGGATCAACTCACTATATATATATATATATATATATATATATATATATATATATATATATATGAGAAAAATGTATATCAGCCTGCGGCTGAGAGAACTCTCTCAGCCTGCGGTGACGTGGCTCAATTTTGTCACCCCACTAAGTTGCGGCCCGCTTTTAGGAAGAAGTTAAATTACCAAATACCCCCTTTTCGATAACTTTCCTTATTGTTTATTATTATTTTTTTCCCCTTTTTTGCCGCTCTTTATAGGATTTCGGTTATTGTATATAAATTGCTTTTCGCCCTATTTCCTTACCTCTTTTATGAAAGATCTAGTTTCTACTTTTCAGCCTGCGATAAAATTTTTTCTCAAAATATAAAATCTTTTCAGATCAAATTTTTCAGCCTGCGATAAAATTCTACTTTATAGTTTAATTTAAACTGCGACCTTAGTCAGAGACTTTGGTCGCCGTGTACATTTAAACTGCGACCTTAGTCAGAGACTTTGGTCGCAGTGTACATGGTTAATTGCGACCAAGGTCGCAGTGTTGTTATTGATAAAGATGGCCAGCAACTGCAATCTAGGGTTGCATTACATGGACTGCGACTTAGGTCGCAGTACGTTAGGTAGGTGTTTCCTTTATATTAACATGCATAGCGCCCAGGTCGCAGTGTTGTTTATTAAGTGTTGTTTTTGATTAAGTCATTTTTTGAATTTAAATGAAAAATGAAAAGTTTGCTGAGGGGACGCGACTTGGAGTCACTCCGAGAGACGCGGCCTGTCATAAAGATTTTTATGAGATCTTTAAACGTCAAGTCTACGTTGTCTACGCGTCGGCTCTTCATTGGGTTTAGACGTTAATGTCTTTAATGCCAAACCGGCGCTTGCGGTTGGAGACCATTAAAGCCGACGGTTCTGATTAATGAACCATTAATTATGGTTATTATGGGCTGCCTATAAATAGGGCTCACCCTCTCCCTTTAACAGCCCATAATTAGACTGTTTTATTTTCGAGAGCAATTGCTCTGAGAATTTCCGCCTTCTTCAGAGTCTCTAACAGGGGCCTGCCTCCATGGATGAAGATGACCCTATGGACGAACTTGATCGATGTTCGTCCACAAGGGAAGAAGTCATAGACCTCATCGTCCACAAG
Source organism: Agave tequilana (assembly GCA_038442645.1). Classification (NCBI taxonomy): domain Eukaryota; kingdom Viridiplantae; phylum Streptophyta; class Magnoliopsida; order Asparagales; family Asparagaceae; genus Agave; species Agave tequilana. The sequence continues at coordinate 42,888 of JAVJIF010033292.1, read as the reverse complement.
GGAAAAAGTCATGGTCCTCGTCGTCCACAAGGGAAGAAGTCATGATCCCTGGCGAGGACTTAACCCTCTCCAAGATCTCCTCGGACTTGATGCACCAGTCAAGCTTGCTGGCAAAGGATGGTCAGAGTGGGTATGGCGGCGGGGGATGTGGTGGATATAGTGGTGGGTAGCATACCTTGTGAGGTCTCAAAACGTCCTCTCTTACCCCAGAAGTGACATCGAGGAAACTCCATGCTCACTGGATAACTTTCTGGTGGAAGAGATGTTCATAAACGAAGGATTGTATCCCACCACTTTGGAGGGTCAGGTGGAATCGGAGATTCTGCTGCCACCAGACCTCAATAACACCACTGCTCTTAGTCAACAAGGGCTCTTTTGATGTTTAGTCTTCTCTGTACTGCTGTATTGTAACACTCAATCTTATTGTATAAGAGAGCGTCTTTTGATGTTTAGTCTTCTTTGTACTGCTGTATTATAACACTCAATCTTATTGTATAAGAGAGCGTTTTGTATCATTTTCACATGCCTGGAGATAAATGCCTGGACATAAATTGTAACGGTCCCAGTAATATCTAATAATATCGGACTAATAAAACAATATTTCTTCGAAATTTCGGCAGCACCTCCCCTAAAATATAGACCATGCCATACTACACCACAACAATAAATGTCCACAATGGACCCAACAATACCAATATTTCATTTCGGCACAAATTGCCTACTTATATAACATAAGTAAAGAAAATTTCCTTACATAACCTTGCATTCATCCGTCATACACCAAAAGAATTACAACATTCATTCCCACAACGTCTCGTACTTACCATAACAATTTCCAAGTTCTTCCATACATGCAACTAAGGTTACTTGTCAAGTTCATGTCCAAATGGCCACACATAGAGTTTATACTTACATTCACAACACTCAAAATCTTCTTTCATACATCAAATTCCCACATATAGATACAATAAGCAGTTTCAAAAGTATACAAGATATGAAGTAGATATTGATCACAAGTAAGACATGAGAGGGGACGATCAATCCATATCCATAAGATTTTAGAACCTACATTGGCTTCTTACCCTTGTCCAAACCTGAAATTTACAAAAGGAATAAAGGCATGAGCTTGAAAGCTCAGTGAGTAAACCATCTAAAATTTACCAATCTAATTTCATATGCCAAGTGGTTTTAAGTTGGTCCAGAAGTTTATTAATTTATTCTCACCGTACTCTTACATACTCCAATTTTTAAGATAGATGTCTCAACTACCATGAAAAATTTAATAAAGTTTATCGCTATCATATTTTAGCACACAATAGAAATAAATATAATTGTCACCGACTTCCCCCTTCTGCCGGCTCCCGCTCGGCCCTTCCTCCAATGAATATATATATATTACATGCATACACATAATATGATTATCACCGTCTTCCCCCTCCTACCGGTTCTCGCTCGGCCCCTTCCTCCAAATAATATATACACATACATAAGTACTAATGATACGGTTATCACCGTCTTCCCCCTCCTACCGATTCTCGCTCGGCCCCTTCCTCCAATAATATATACATATATACATAATGCAAATTTCACCGTCTTCCCCCTCCTGCCGGTTCTTACTCGGCCCCTTCCTCCAATAATATATACATATATACATAATGCAAATTTCACCGTCTTCCCCCTCCTGCCGGTTCTTACTCGGCCCCTTCCTCCAAATAATAAATACAAAATATAACTCATTCAATATAACATACAATTTCACATAAACATTTCATTTACTACGAAAAGTAGGCAAACCATACGCTTGTAGGAGTTAACATTTATATAGATATATAAACCTTCTAATGTACCCATCTTATTCTTTTATAATGAAAGTGTCACCCAACGCCAAATATTTACATATCAAGTACATACATAGTATTGACATATATCCCCCTTATTATTCCACGCTACCAAACCTAGTCCGATATTGCGCACCTATAATATCTAGCTAACATAACGGTATAAACATACATATACCACATAAGACTCCGTGCCGTTCTCCATTATATGCAATCTAAACTATTTCCCCGTGTTACTTTAACTTACTTAGCCAATATGAAAGTTACCCAATTCTTCAATATGCTAATAAAATTAATCTAGGTAATGCACATATTATGAGAGAATAACTCCTAAACTACACACAATGTGATTTCCCTCTCTTTTCCTATAATTTCACAACATAAAGTCTTTTTCTCTTTTCCATTATATACATATCCATATACATACAAGTATTTCAAATGGTGATTTACCCAAACATTTATTTATTCAAGATTATCAACTTCAATTTTAATCAAATTAAAAACTTAGTTTACTCACCTTGCTTGATGAACGCCTACGCGAAGAACTCCGTCTATATCACCCGCCGAATCAAGCCCTAAACCAAGATAATTTTATAATTAAACAATGGTACACAACATAGTCTAATCCAAGAAGATTTTTAGGATCTTACCTCTAATTAGGTTCTGTTTTTTCCTAATTTTGCTCGAAGAAAATCCGAATCCAATCAAATCCGCGGACTCCCCGGAATCCCACCTCGAAAACCCCCCCTCCTACTCCTCCTTGGCGCGCCGCTGCCGCGCCTCCCCCAGCGCCGCCCGCGCGTGCTCGGGATCTGGGCCGCGCGCTCGCGGCCTCCTCTGCCGCGGCGCCTGCTCGCGCGGCGCCTGCTCGCGCGGCGCCTGCTCGCGCCCGGTGTTGCGTGGCCGCCCTGGCCGCCGCCTCCTGCGGCGGGCTAGGGTGGAAGTCGAAAGGGTGAGAGAGAGAGATCAAAGGAGAGAGAGATTTTGTGGGGTCTTCGTTCACAGCCAGGAAGAAGGAGAAGAAGTAAGTTTTGAGGAAAAGAAAGTTTGGTTGTTTTGGGAAATAATTATTTTCCCATTAATAGTTACCCTAATTGCTAATAACATGACACCTCACCCTACAATTTCCAAGGCACCTTAGCTAAAGCCCACCTCACTCCTCTTTTGCTCACAAATTGCCAACACACCACTAGAATTTAAATATTTTTTGAAAATAATGTATTTAGGTATTGATATTATGATTAGGTATTTGTACTCTCAAGTATTATACCTTTATTAACTATGTACCAAATACTTAGTATTAAAAAGTACCAAAGAGGATATGCATATATATATATCTATACATCTATTTCTAGTATTTTCTAAAATTTTGGATTAAGTTTAAACATGATTGTTACACCGGTTAAATGAAAATCATTAAGGCTATAATCCGGATTTATTTAAGTCGGATGTTACAATACTACCCTCCTTAAAAGAGTTTCGTCCCGAAACTTAACGTACCTTGAAATAGTTGCGGATGAGACCTTTGCATTTCTTCTTCCGGTTCCCATGTATTTTCTTCAAGCTTTTGACTTCTCCACAACACTTTTACTAAGGGAATCACCTTATTTCTTAATTGTTTCTCCTTACGGTCAAGAATTTGCACCGGCTCCACTAGTAGGATAGGTCTTCTTGAATTTGTAGTGGCGAATATTTAAGGACATGGTTGGGATCTGGTATGTATTTCCTTAACTGTGATATATGGAACACATTATGCACTTTTTCTATCTCAGGGGGTAAGGCTAACCGGTAGGCCAATGGTCCAATTCTTTCCAATATTTCAAAAGGTCCAACATACCGAGGTCCCAACTTGCTTCACTTGCCAATGCGCACTACCCTTTCATCGGAGATATCTTCAGGAAAACCTTGTCTCCCTCCGTGAATTCCAGGGGTCGCCGGCGTTGATCTGCATATGCTTTTTGTCTGCTTTGTGCTGCCCTCATCCTTTTCCTTATTGTCCGGATCTTTTCTGTAGTTTCTTGGACCATGTCTGGTCCAAGTAACCTTCGATCTCCCATTTCTTCCCAACAAATTGGTGATCTACACTTCCTTCCATATAAAGCTTCAAAGGGTGGCATTCCTATAGTGGACTGGTAACTGTTGTTATATGCGAACTCCACTAATGATAGGTACTTCTCCCAATTGCCCCCAAAATCTAATGTACAAGCTCTCAGCATATCCTCTAATATTTGAATAGTCCTTTCGGACTGCCCATCAGTTTGCGGGTGCGCTGCTGTGCTAAGGTGAAGCTTGGTTCCCAGAGCTTTAGCTAAATTGATCCAGAATCTGGACTGGAACCGAGGGTCTCGGTCTGACACAATGGTTTCAGGCACTCCATGAATTCTAATTATCTCTTGAAGATAGATTTGTGCTAACTTATCCATCGAGTAATCCAATCGAATGGGTAAGAAATGTGCGGACTTAGTGAGTCGATCGACTATCACCCAGATAGCATCATGTCCACGAGGAGATTTGGGAAGTCCTGACACAAAATCCATAGTAATATGATTCCATTTCCATTCAGGAACTTGGAGTGGCATTAGCAGTCCCGGGGGCTTCTTATGTTCTGCTTTAACTTGTTGACATATTAAACATTTCTGCACGAACCGGGCTATGTCATCTTTCATCCCTTCCCACCAAAAATTTGTTCGCAGATCCTGATACATTTTTGTTACCCCAGGGTGTGCGGTGTAAGGGGTGCAATGTGCTTCTCTCATAATTTGCTCCTTGAGTTCGAAGTCTGAGGGTACACATACTCGGTTTCCCTTCTTTAGTAACCCTTTATCAATGACAAAATCTTGTGTTTTCGCCTCTTAGTACTTTCTCGAAATTCTTAGCGGTCTGTTCATCATTTTGTTGTGCCTGTTGGACCTTATCATAGAGATCAAATTCCACTCTAACTTGGTTCATCTGGCTATCTCTATTTAGGATCCCCTTCGGTTGAACCTCAATCTGCATCCTTTCCATCTCCTTTAATAAATTGGCCTGTTGAGTTAATAGTGTAGCTAAAGATCCCTCTGATTTGCGGCTAAGCGCATCTGCGACCACGTTGGCTTTCCCAGGGTGATAGTGAATATTCAAATCATAATCTTTCATTAGTTCCAACCATCTTCTTTGGCGCATATTCAATTCTTTTTGAGTAAATATATACTTCAGGCTTTTATGGTCTGTATATATATCACAAGATACACCATATAAATAGTGTCGCCAAATTTTTAGAGCAAATATAACTGCAGCCAGTTCCAAGTCATGTGTGGGATAGTTTTTCTCATGGTTTTTAAGTTGCCTGGAGGCATATGCAATTACTCTACCATGTTGCATAAATACACAACCCAACCCCGACTTTAATGCATCACTGTATATAACATATCCTTCAGTCCCAGAGGACATGGCTAGGATTGGGGCCGAAGTTAGCTTATTCTTCAATTCTTGAAAACTATCCTCCTGACTTTCCCCCCAATGAAATTTGAGATTTTTCTTGGTCAATTGTGACAATGGTGCTGCAATCCTGGAAAACCCCTCTACGAACCTTCGATAATACCCAGCCAGTCCTAAGAAACTCCGTACTTCGGAGACATTGGTAGGTCGGGGCCAATTCTCAATTGCTTCTATCTTTGTTGGGTCCACTGATATTCCTTCTTTAGTAATAATATGACCGAGAAATCCAACTTTTTCTAGCCAGAACTCACACTTTTTGAATTTTGCATAAAGTTGCTTTTCCCTCAACAATTGCAAGACTATTCTCAAATGCTCTTCATGTTCTTCTGGGTTTCTTGAATAGATCAGTATATCATCAATGAATACCACTACAAATTTATCCAAATATGGCTGAAAGATTCTATTCATCAGGTCCATAAATGCTGCTGGGGCATTGGTCAGTCCAAATGGCATCACCAGAAATTCATAATGCCCATATCTGGTTCTGAAAGCTGTTTTAGGGACATCCTCTGATTTGATTCTCAATTGGTGGTATCCAGATCTTAAATCCATTTTGGAAAATACACTTGCACCCTGAAGCTGATCAAAAAGATCATCTATCCTCGGAAGTGGGTATCGATTCTTGATAGTGACTTTATTCAATTCCCTGTAATCTATACACAGTCTCATACTTCCATCCTTCTTCTTTACAAATAGTACAGGAGCACCCCAGGGTGATACACTTGGCCGAATAAATCCCAAGCCTAATAATTCTTCTAATTGTTCCTTTAATTCTTTCATCTCTGCTGGTGCCATTCTATAGGGAGCCTTTGATATAGGTCCTATTCCAGGTAGAAGATCAATGAAGAATTCTACTTCCCTGTCCGGAGGTAAGCCTGGCAACTCTTCGGGAAACACATCCGGATATTCTCTTACAACAGTTAGGTCTTCAATTCTCACTTCCTCTTTCTCCTTGGTTAATAATGTTGCCAAAAATCCTTGACATCCATGTCGTAATAATTTGGTGGCCTTTAAGGCTGAGATCACAGGAATGCTGATTTTATTCCTTGTCCCATCGAACACATATCCTGGGGTCCCTGGTATTTTGAAGATTATTTTCTTCTGATGGCAGTCTACATGTGCATGGTGTGTTGATAACCAATCCATTCCTAGGATGATGTCATATTCCATCTCTCCTAGTTTGATCAAGTCTACATGTGTGTTCATTTCTCCTATGATAATTTCACACCCCTTATAATATATATCAGTAGTCAAAATTGTGCCTACCGGGGTGGACACCGCCAGTTGAAAACTCAAGGGTTCGGGTATCTTATTAATTTTTGAGGCAAAAGATGAGGAAATAAACGAATGTGTGGCACCGGAATTAAATAATGCTCGAGCGATTGCTCCAGATAAGTAAATAGTACCTTCAACCACTGTGTTAGATGCCCGGACTTCTTGTTGGGTTAAAGCATTCATCCTTCCTTGAACCCTGGGTTGTTGCACTGAAGCTTGCGTCATGGTTGGTCGAAATGTGTTGCCAGGTCGCCGAAAAGCTCCTGATGATCTATTTGTCGGGGCGATGCCTGCGGTCCGCCTGCCTGTTCCCCTAACAGCACCAGTAGGTCCTCGAAGTGTCGGACAATCCCACCTCATGTGGCCCATTTGGCTGCAGGCAAAACACTGTTTGTTTACCAGGCAGCTTCCTGTGTGATTACGGTTGCATCTAGGACACCACGTTCCTCCCGCGAAATTTTGACGCGGATAAGATGCATGTGGCGAGTTTTGAAAAGATCCTGCATTCCTGGGCCACGAGTCTACCATCATTCTTGGAGTTGATGCTGACGAAGGTCCAGTTCCTCCTCCGAACCTGAAGTTGGTGGATCCACTTCTTGGTGTGCTGAGATATCGGAAGCGTTTGGCTGATGGCAACTCTCTAGTTCTTACATCCTGATTTTCTTGCAGGTCCATTTCAACTTCTAGAGCCTTCTCCACTGCCTGACTGTAAATTTGTAGTTGAAATGGAACTAGTTGGCTCCTGATTTCCGGCCTCAAACCCCGTACAAATCTTTTTGTCCTGTCTTCTTCTTCAGACACCAACTTACCAGCATACCTTGATAGTTGGGTGAATTTAATTTCATACTGATTCACCGTCAATAGATTTTGCTTTAATTCTTGAAATTCCATCGCGAGCTTGTCCCTCACTACTCCGGGTATATATTTCTCATTGAACTTTTTGACCAAGAATTTCCAAGAAATTTCTTCTCCTAGGGATTTGGCTCCTGTTTTAACCACTTCCCACCAATGTTCCGCCTCGCCTTGGAACATAAAAGAAGTGAATGATACCCTTTGATCCTCGGTGCATTCCATCACATCTAGTATTTTACAAATTTGACGAAGCCACTCCTCTGCTTGAATTGGGTCTGCTCCTCCTTTGTATGGCGGAGGGTTCAATTATTGAAATTGCTCTAGAGCCCTGCGTGGATTGTTTACAGTGGTTAACTGCATCAACCAATCCGGCATCCGGTCTGGGGCTCTCCGATCCGTATTGAATCGATCCATCGAAATCTCCTGATGGATCGGAGGATGGACACTCCCAACTGTACTGTGGGGTGGAGCGTTCTCCTCAGAATTTGTATCCGGCGGGGGAAAATTTAGATCCATTACTACCTAGAAAATTTAACAATTCTGGTTATCAACAAAATTCTTTGAAATACGAAAGTTTCATATACAAAATGCTATTACTATTATAACTTCAAAAGATTTGCTTACAAGATTTACATGAAATGCTTATATTCATACAAAAGGTACAAGCGCACAAACTAAGATATGTCCTTTCTGCACATTTGATTAGAACAAACAAGACCCTTCCCAAAAAGTTCTAAACATGGAAGTCCAAAATATTTATCCTCTCAAAATGCTATGCCCTAGCCCCCCGACTTCAAGGAGTGGTGTTTGAGTCAGCAAAGCTTTTGTCCATACTATCACCGGCTGAGGCTTCCCCCTTATGGACTCCTTCTTCTGGATCTTCTTCTGGATCCTCTTCCTCGGGGTCTTCTTCGGGGTCTTCTTCCTCGGAATCCTCTTCTTCTTCGGGATCCTCTTCTGGATTCTCTTCTATTACACTATCATCCCCGCATCTCCAGTACTCATGATCGTCATATAGGTCCATATCTTCAATCCAACTTGAATTCCACCAAATACCCCATAAAACATCTTCCCAGGGGACTCCACCTCAGCATCAGGTGCGTCTTCCTGTTCCTCGATCCTTGGTATACTCCTTATAACACTCTCGGCATCCTTGATGGTATTCTCTTTGTTGCGTTTTGCTACCCCCATCACGTTGGTACTACCTTTGGGTCCACTAAAGATAGTCTTTGGATCCGTTTCATCAGACTCATAGTCCCAGTCCATACTATTTGCAATCCAACTCTGACTTTCCATCTCTGAGCCCTCTGATGACAACTCGGGCGTGTCAGAATCTCCCATCTGAAAGGATAAGGTTTAATGTTAGCTTGTTTTCCTTCCCAATCCTCAAAACATGATAGATTAATCACACATATCTATACACATATATCAATTGAAAAGCTTGCAATTATTTTACCAATTTCAAGTACCTTCTAGTTGAGTTACCCCTGATTTATCTGATATTTTACTTACTCTCCAGTCTCAGTGTCCCATACCACTGGAGATCCACACGATAGGCCCGCACCTCTCGTAGGATCCGTTCAAATTAGAGTATGCGGGTACCCGAATTAGAACGTAGGAGAACAGGCAAATATCATATATTTCAGGGATCCCATACACTTAAAGCTTCATGGTCTAATAGTAACCTACCTAGTGCTCCCACTAACAATCATGTAGTGTGCATACAACCCTAAAATTAGTCCATCTCTAGTCTAAAACCTTTGCTTTGATACAAACTGTAACGGTCCCAGTAATATCTAATAATATCGGACTAATAAAACAATATTTCTTCGAAATTTCGGCAGCACCTCCCCTAAAATATAGACCATGCCATACTACACCACAACAATAAATGTCCACAATGGACCCAACAATACCAATATTTCATTTCGGCACAAATTGCCTACTTATATAACATAAGTAAAAGAAAATTTCCTTACATAACCTTGCATTCATCCGTCATACACCAAAAGAATTACAACATTCATTCCCACAACATCTCGTACTTACCATAACAATGTCCAAGTTCTTCCATACATGCAACTAAGGTTACTTGTCAAGTTCATGTCCAAATGGCCACACATAGAGTTTATACTTACATTCACAACACTCAAAATCTTCTTTCATACATCAAATTCCCACATATAGATACAATAAGCAGTTTCAAAAGTATACAAGATATGAAGTAGATATTGATCACAAGTAAGACATGAGAGGGGACGATCAATCCATATCCATAAGATTTTAGAACCTACATTGGCTTCTTACCCTTGTCCAAACCTGAAATTTACAAAAGGAATAAAGGCATGAGCTTGAAAGCTCAGTGAGTAAACCATCTAAAATTTACCAATCTAATTTCATATGCCAAGTGGTTTTAAGTTGGTCCAGAAGTTTATTAATTTATTCTCACCGTACTCTTACATACTCCAAGTTTTAAGATAGATGTCTCAACTACCATGAAAAATTTAATAAAGTTTATCACTATCATATTTTAGCACACAATAGAAATAAATATAATTGTCACCGACTTCCCCCTTCTGCCGGCTCCCGCTCGGCCCCTTCCTCCAATGAATATATATATATTACATGCATACACATAATATGATTATCACCGTCTTCCCCCTCCTACCGGTTCTCGCTCGGCCCCTTCCTCCAAATAATATATACACATACATAAGTACTAATGATACGGTTATCACCGTCTTCCCCCTCCTACCGGTTCTCGCTCGGCCCCTTCCTCCAATAATATATACATATATACATAATGCAAATTTCACCGTCTTCCCCCTCCTGCCGGTTCTTACTCGGCCCCTTCCTCCAATAATATATGCATATATACATAATGTAAATTTCACCGTCTTCCCCCTCCTGCCGGTTCTTACTCGACCCCTTCCTCCAAATAATAAATACAAAATATAACTCATTCAATATAACATACAATTTCACATAAACATTTCATTTACTACGAAAAGTAGGCAAACCATACGCTTGTAGGAGTTAACATTTATATAGATATATAAACCTTCTAATGTACTCATCTTATTCTTTATAATGAAAGTGTCACCCAACGCCAAATATTTACATATCAAGTACATACATAGTATTGACATATATCCCCCTTATTATTCCACGCTACCAAACCTAGTCCGATATTGCGCACCTATAATATCTAGCTAACATAACGGTATAAACATACATATACCACATAAGACTCCGTGTCATTCTCCATTATATGCAATCTAAACTATTTCCCTGTGTTACTTTAACTTACTTAGCCAATATGAAAGTTACCCAATTCTTCAAAATGCTAATAAAACATTAATCTAGGTAATGCACATATTATGAGAGAATAACTCCTAAACTACACATAATGTGATTTCCCTCTCTTTTCCTATAATTTCACAACATAAAGTCTTTTTCTCTTTTCCATTATATACATATCCATATACATACAAGTATTTCAAATGGTGATTTACCCAAACATTTATTTATTCAAGATTATCAACTTCAAAATTTAATCAAATTAAAAACTTAGTTTACTCACCTTGCTTGACGAACGCCTACGCGAAGAACTCCGTCTATATCACCCGCCGAATCAAGCCCTAAACCAAGATAATTTTATAATTAAACAATGGTACACAACATAGTCTAATCCAAGAAGATTTTTAGGATCTTACCTCTAATTAGGTTCTGTTTTTTCCTAATTTTGCTCGAAGAAAATCCGAATCCAATCAAATCCGCGGACTCCCCGGAATCCCACCTCGAAAACCCCCATCCTACTCCTCCTTGGCGCGCCGCTGCCGCGCCCCCCAGCGCCGCCCGCGCGTGCTCGGGATCTGGGCCGCGCGCTCGCGGCCTCCTCTGCCGCGGCGCCTGCTCGCGCGGCGCCTGCTCGCGTCCGGTGTTGCGTGGCCGCCCTGGCCGCCGCCTCCTGCGGCGAGCTAGGGTGGAAGTCGAAGGGGTGAGAGAGAGAGATCAAAGGAGAGAGAGATTTTGGGGGGTCTTTGTAACGCCCCGATCCCGGCGATACGGGGTCGTCACTGCAACGTATATACGTAAGTCCGAAGTACCTTCCCGTATATACGCTAAGCATCAGTACAGACAAAAATCAGAGTACGGAAGCATATGGTGCATTATACATTCCAACACATATATATATACAATTACAGAATTATCACCAGATGTGATCCAATATTACAATAATATTATATCACAGATGCGCAAATGCGAGAGTACAAAAGATATACAATATATGTGAACGGTACAAAAGGGAGCTCACATACAAGTATACAAGGAAAAGTACAAGTATGAATAGAAAAGGACACTCACGAGTTTAAAAAGGAAAACTCGAGAGACTCACAGGGGGCCTGGAAGGATGTGGCTCAGGACGGTCGGCTGGAGATCCACGCTACTGCTGCGTTACTCTGAACACACGCTCCTAGCTCCAAGACCTGGACGTGAGAATCCAGGGGAGTCAAATAATACTCCCCAGGCGAGTGTAGAAGCAAAACCAAGTGGTGAAGCAGGGTGAGCACAATAATGCATATATCAAGTAGGAGATACTCAGGAGGCAGATAGGATAGAGCAGGTAAGAATAGACATGGCATGAGAATCATAAAACAGGAAATCCGAATAAAACCAATCCGAGCTACCAGGTAGTTATAACATAATACTCATAAAACATGAAATCCGATATAAAGTCCGGGAAAAGCAAATACGGTAAGGCACATCACGGATTCATAGCTATTTAAGATGCAGGCTTTGGTATGCGTCCCATTCCACATACCTCTACTTACAACTTAAAGAGCCGGTTATTATGACACTTTATTATTACTCGTCTTGCCCATATCTCGGTATGTGTCTCGGTGTACGGCCAACTCACATACATCCATATATAAGCAAGTCGAGGTTGTTATTGGAAACAGCGGGGGTATCAACGAACTATGTTTACAGTGGGTCCCGTGCATGCCCGGGACCACGGTCCAGGGTGTTCCGTTGCATGGTGACGGAACCAGCCGCAAGGCCTAACAGGAGGGACTTATGTATGCCCTATAATAACAGGAATAAGGGAGCCAGCTCTCCCCTCGGTCCCCTGGAGGCCCTCAGGTCAGACCGGAACATGATTGTACAATATACCTAATACCACTGTAAACACGAACACATATCGATATCCGCATGTTTCCCCCGACCCAATACAAGTTGGTCCTTTTTAGGATCATTAGTTTAATTATCACTTTACGGGAAAAACAGGAAATAGACATGATCAGGAATCAGGAGTACATAAACACTATATAGTCAAGTCACTGCATGTAAAGCAGGAAAACAAGTCACTGATCATGACACAGAATCATAAGTCAAGGTCCCCGTAAAGATGATAATCACAAGTCAAGTCATCATGCTGGGTGTCAAGTGATAGCATGACAGAGTGGTGATATTTAGTAAACAACCAAGCATATCAAGAATGGATAGTAGTCAGGTAAGTCATGACATAATAAAAGGGTCTTGCCAAATAGTGGCATGGCAGGTGGTTAGATGATAACACAGTTGCCAAGTGATATACATATGATAAATGGTAGCACATACTGACAGGTCTAAAATAATGCCAAGTGGTAATGTAAAAGCAATGGTCCAAAGTCCAACAAGTCCAACGACCACGAAGGGTCGGCCACGCATAGCATAAAGCAATAAAAGATATAAAGCATGAAATACAATACATGAAGACTAGAGCGAGAATACTATCATAATCAATGGAATGGTAAAGCAAGAGGGTAGAGAGTGAGAACACTCGCCTGAGTCACCAATATACCGAAATATCCGAAATCCACGGAAGCTTGGGATGCGCCACAAAACCTGATATAAATATGTAGAGTGAAGAGGAGAGAGAAAGAGAGAAGGGAAGATGATGTTTGTCAAGTGACAAGTCAAGTAACACCAACATATGATATAAGTCTAGAGGATAAGGTTCATATTCAAGAAAGGAATCAACTATGACAGACAGGCAAAGTTAGTCGACTAGGATGGAAGAGTAGTCGACTAATAGTGGAGTTAGTCGACTAACAGTAGGGTCTGGCCGACTAAAACTGTGTAACAGAGAGTTGGGTTTGGTTTCAGGGAATAGTTAGTCGACTGGAGTAAAATAGGTAGTCGACTAACAGATACTCTAAGTCGACTAATAGTATGGTCAAGTCGACTAGAACTGAGATACAGAAAGTTGGGGTTTCTGATTCAGGAAGAGTTAGTCGACTAGGGTCAAAAGTGTAGTCGACTAAGGGTCTCAAGTCGACTAGGAACTAAGGTAAGTCGACTAAAACTGTGTAATCAGAAAGGTTACGTTTCAACTAAGGGTTTCTAGTCGACTAATCTATAGGTCAAGTCGACTAGTCGACTGGGAACAGCACACAGGACAGATTTTCTAGGGTTTTGTTTGATGGTCAAATAATCATGGTTTGAAGACATAATTTGTACAAGATATGAATACTTGAACATGCTAAGAATTAACCAAGTCTAGGTGATTGAAATTACTTACCAAAAAGGAGTACAAGTGAAGGAGTGATGGAGGTAGTGTTGGAAGTTGTTGATGAAGAAGAAGGTGGTCAGGTGAGAGAGAGAGGGAGCAGGAGAGAGAAAGGGAGTGTGCTCCCAGGAGAGAGAGAGAGAGAGAGAGAGAAGAAACCAGGGAGAGAGAGAGAGAGAGAAAGAAGGGGGGCTGCTGCCCCCCCTCCCGCACACACACAGTGCCCCCCCATTGGGGGCACTCGGCCCTGGCCGCCGGCCAGACGGCGGCGCGCGGGCGGCGCCGGCCGCGGCAGAGAAAGAGGGGGGCAGCGCCCCCTCAACAGAGAAGGGAGGGGGCTGTGCCCCCCTCCAGCAGAGAAAGAGGGGGCCTTGCCCCCCCTCAGCACAGGCACAGGGGCCCAGGCGGGCCCCTGGCCGCCCACGGCCGCCGGCTCACCGCCGGCGGCGGCCAGAATCGGGGTGGCGCCGGCCACCCCGAGGAGAAAAGGAGGGGGCCCTGCCCCCTCCACACCAGCGCACAGGGGGCCCGAGGCCCCTGGCCGCGCCCAAGGCCGCCGGCCTTACGCCGGCGGCGGTCTGCCCTCGCCGGGGCAGCGCCGGAGGAGAGGGGAGCCGGCGATGGAGGTGGTGGCCGGATCGAAGGTGAGGAGAAAGAAAGAGAAAAAGGAAAGAAAAGAAAAGAAAAAAAAGGAAAGGGAGAAAAAGAAGAAGAAGGAGTTGGCCGGAGTTCGAGGGGGGTCTCTCGTCGGCGTCGTGGTGGCCGGAGACGCCGGCGGGCCGGTGATGGGGCTCGGTTGGGTGTCGCCCACGCAGGAGAGGAAGAAGAAGAAGAAGGAGAAGAATAAGGGAAGAAGGAAAAAGAGAAAGAAAAGGAAAAAGGAAAGAAAAGAAAAAGAGAAAGAGAGATTGATGGATGGGAGAGGGGGTGTGTCTCCCCACGTGGAGGGGAGTGGGTGGAGTTGGTGAAGTCGGTTGAGGGAAAAGAAAAGGAAAGAAAGAAAGAAAGAAAAGATAAAAATAATAATATTATAATATGGTCGCGAAAAATCGACTGTCCCAGAAAAATCCCCAAAAATACCCGGAGGTGGAAAACGTCATCCTGATGAATAATATGAAATCGGTTTTCAGAAATAAAATCTCATTTTCAAATTAAAAATCCAGAAGCCAACCGCCGATACCGGTCTACCCCGGGTCGGCCGGATTTTGATAAATTCCGAAAAATCTCAGAAAATGTATTAAAGAATAAAATATGGTTTTAAGAAGTAAAGTGAAAGCGGAATTCAGAAATTCAATTCAAATCGTCCCGGAATCAACCAGCGATACTGGCCGATACCGACTCCGGTGGAATTTTCATAAAATCATAAAATCCTCAGAAAAAGAATGTAGGTAGAAAACATGATTCTAAGAGATACTGTCTAAAGGACCATCATGAAATTCCTAACTGTTTGAGAATTAAAAATCTAGGAATCGGTCAGCGGCACTGGCCGACACCGGTTTTGAAGAAATTCATTTTAATTCCAGAAAAATCTGGAAAATCATAGAAAATATATAATAATGGAAAATAATATTTAAAACTAAAATCGGTCAAATCTAATCACCGGAAAGACCAAATCGAATAATATACTATAATCGAGTTCCTGGTTCGGACTGGGACTGACTCCGAGTCCACGAATCCAAATCCAAGACAAAACAATCATATAAGGAATTCATAAAGCAAAACAAATACAGGAAACAAATCGAAAAAATACGATCGGAAAATCTGAATACGCAACTAAGTACGTATTCCGGGAACGGGGTATTACAGTCTTCGTTTACAGCCAGGAAGAAGGAGAAGAAGTAAGTTTTGGGGAAAAGAAAGTTTGGTTGTTTTGGGAAATAATTATTTTCCCATTAATAGTTACCCTAATTGCTAATAACATGACACCTCACCCTACAATTTCCAAGGCACCTTAGCTAAAGCCCACCTCACTCCTCTTTTGCTCACAAATTGCCAACACACCACTAGAATTTAAATATTTTTGAAAATAATGTATTTAGGTATTGATATTATGATTAGGTATTTGTACTCTCAAGTATTATACCTTTATTAACTATGTACCAAATACTTAGTATTAAAAAGTACCAAAGAGGATACTTATGCATATATATATCTATACATCTATTTCTAGTATTTTCTAAAATTTTGGATTAAGTTTAAACATGATTGTTACACCGGTTAAATGAAAATCATTAAGGCTATAATCCGGATTTATTTAAGTCGGGTGTTACATAAATAAAAATCATATTTGTTTTTTTAATAAACTACGACGTTGGTCGCAGTCATGCATTGCAAACAAAACAATTTGGACCAGAGACGACACTGCGACCAAGGTCGCATAAGACTACATTGCAAACAGAAACAACTGCGACCAGGGTCGACACTTCGACCAAAGACTGCGACTAAGCAACTTCTGCGGTGACGTGTCACCTCGTCGCAGTGTTGTTGTTGATTAAGACTAAAGGCCAGCAGCTGCGACCAAGGTCGCAGATTATTTTTTTAAGACTGCGGCCAGCAACTGCGACCAAGGCCGCAGTGTTGTTATTGATTAAAAATAAAGACCAGCGATTGCGACCAAGGTCGCAGTGTATTTTATTAAGTCAAGAAACCAGCAGCTGCGACCAAGGTCGCATTGTATTTTATTAAGACTACGGTTAGCAACTGGGACCAAGGTAGCAGTGTTGTTATTGATTAAGACTAAAGACCAGCAAATGCGACCAAGGTCGCAGTTTATTTATTAATTCTGCGTCCTGCAACTGCGACCAAAGTCGCAATCTATCATTTTAAAAATTTATACGGGTGAAGTAATATAATTATTAACTGCGTCCATGGTCGCAGTATATTCGTTTAGCGTAAAATATTTAAAATGAAGGTTTGTAACAATTGTACAGCATTTCAACCAAGACATAGTAGTAAAAAATGTAATTCACACAATTAACCTTAGAAAACTGATTTATATATATTAAAAAAAACAAAATACAATTTTTTAAACTTCTAATCCTCGTCATCACCATCGTAATCAGATTCGTCGTCAAGAATCATGCTTTCGTCTTCTGTATCGCTTTCCGTCTCTTCCTCCTCTTCAGCGACAGTCTCATCTTCGCTTTCTTCCTCTTCATATTTGTGTTTTGGTTTATCAATGAAGTCCCAAAACGGGTCGTCTGTATCAAGCTCAGATTCTGACCCGTAGCGAGGCATCGGTTCAGAACTATACATCCAATCATCATTAGATGATTGGCTTCTTTCCGGTGAAGACGGTGGAGAAGACATTTTTTTAGTCTATTGACCGAACAGTGAGAATAACGTGTTTGAGCAAAAATAATTTAGTATGTTTGTAATCCTTTTGCTGATGACCCTTTATATATTTTTAATCCCGGAATTCCAAAGGGTTTAAGCTCTCAAACCACGTGAATATCTCCCAAACTTATTTTCTACCTTTTCCCAAAAATTGTGTATACTTCCTAGGAGACTGTTCAGTTATCCAAAACAGTTTAAAAGTTAATACACTATATGTTTAAATTACTTTGAACTCCAAAACAGTACATTATTGCGACCATAGTCGCATTGGGAACTGATAAATGATTAACTACGACCATAAATTGCAACAGTAGTAGGATTGCGACTATGGTCGCAGTGTTTAAGAGCAGCAGTCGCAGTTTGGATATGTAATTAAAAGAGCTTATAAGTTAATATAGTGAGAAAGAGACCTTACAAAAAAATAGAATTAAAAGCTTTTAAAAGAAGACAAAATATAATTGAATATCAGAAGATCAGGAAATCCTAATCCTCGTCATTATCCCCATCATAAGCAAGATTAGATCAAAAACACGTATTTATTCCCAATCCTTTCGTTAATTCCAAAATCTAGAAAATTTCAGCAGCATCTCCTCTAAAATTTTAACTTTCTCCACATACAGAAGTATGAATTTCGGCTCCAAGGCCTACTTATATCCACAAAGCATTTCGGTCACATGACCTACTTATCACAAAAATAAAGAATATCTCCAAAATATACTTATGCCATGCATTCATCTTACATAACCATCAAGACATCCATAGTCCACAAACTTCTATCAACATGATCACACAACTTCACTTCACCAACCTCCCAAGTACACAAATTCTAATTAAAACTATTACAAACATTACATATGATAGTAGCATCATAGCACCCTCATTTAGGTAATGCTAACATAAACATAATTACATGTACATAATGAACAAAGTAAGTGTTTATGACACATATGACATCCTGCTCATGACTAATCCATGCTACATTATGCCCTTACCTTTATCCAGACCTGAAAGAGAGGAAAATGAAAGGAATGAGCTCTACGGCTCAGCGAGTAAATTTCATAAACACTTTAACTGATAACAACATAATATAATACCACAACATACCTTATGGAATTCAAGAGGGACCTTACATGAATGGAAATGTCACCCGTTTCAATCTAATTTTTACGAGTCTTAGTTATTAGGCTTTCTTTATTAATAAAAGTTCTTTCCCATAATGTACTAAAGCGAGATTAATACTTGATCCCTCTCAAGCAAGTCTTTAGACACGAATTCTTACCTTCCACAAACATTGACTATCAATTATTACTTTCCAACCAATTATTGATAATATAATATCTTGTTACTTACTAGAGCACAATTACACATCACCCTAATTATAGGGTACTATTTTCCACCGTCTTCTTTCACCTACCGGCTCCCGCCCGGCCCCTTCCTCCTTGGAGTACCATAATGACTCTATTATGTAGTATAAGAATAAGCATACATGTTCATATAATAATAAAGTGTGATTCCCGTGAAACCCCGTCTTCTTCCACCTACCGGCTCCCGCCCGGCCCCTTCCTCCTATAGTTGCAATCAAACATGCAATACATCACTCACCGTCTCCCCCCTCCTACCGGCTCCCGCCGGCCCCTTCCTCCTATAGTTGACATACATAAATAGGCAATCATAACAACATATAAATTCTACATGCGACCCGCACATATATTGCATGACCAAAATATATTATGGTGTAGGTTACATACTCAACATGTTATGGCAAAATCACAAAATAGACATATTCACATGTCGTCAATATATTTAATCATGCTATTATATGTGTATTACTATAGTAAGTAGTACAAAGTAATTCATGTGGGATTGCCAAGGTATTATAATTAATGACTTAAGCATATCACATGCATAGCTTGTAACGTAACTACTAAGGTACCCTTACCTTCTAGTACACACCCATCACCACTCACATTACTTATACTACTTAACTTAAATTAAATTGTTACGAACACATAACACAATAAATTTATACAACTACTTTCTAATAAAAATTAATTGTGGCACCAACTCAATGTAATTTAATTTACATGCTACTCTACCCTCATCTATTGTATTTTCCCTAAATCCTTCTTAGTCACATACAACAATTACATAATTAAATTGGTAAATTTAGTCTTTTAAGTGAGTATGTAAATTTACTCACCAAGATATGAGGATTCCCACCGCGATTTGATCAATTCCTTCACTCAAATCCTAGTAACACAACAAGGCAAATTTTTAATTTATGAACTACTCATCATCATGAGAGTAACAAATTGAGTGTTACTCTAACTTCACCCAATTTTTAATCTCTGAAAAAAAAACAAATAGTTGGAACAAAATTTAGAATTAGGGCTTGAGTTTTACCTTATAAAAATATCCCAAAACTGAATTTTCCCACTTCCTCTGGCCAAATCGGACACCCCCCTTCCCCCACCAGGCCGTGCGTGGCCTGGCGCCGCCCTCCCGCGCGGCTGCGCCGCCCTCCCGCGCGGCTGCGCGGCCGCGATGGCGCCGGCCGGTGTGGTGGCGCCCCCTGGCTTCGGCTGGGGGGTGCGAGAGAGGGGGAGAGAAAGAGAGTGAGTGAGAGAGTTGGTTGGAGAGAGAGATCTGAGAGAGATTAGGGATGGGATTTTAGGGCTTCAGAAATTTACAGAGAAGAAGGAACTCCTCTTCTCAGATCTCAACGTAAGGTTGAGATCATTATGCAAAAAGGCCCCCCCCAAACTTTTTTTTGCAAACACACTTCCCCTCTCAACTTGCCACTTGGCCAAGGCTAGGATCAAATTGATCCTAGCCTTACACCTCACCCCCTCATGCATACCTAACACATCCACTCACATATGCCATTAAAATAATCTAAATACAAATACCTAGTATTTGTTTAGGTATTTCCTAATTGAGAATACTATAGGATATACCTAAAATTGAAATATCAAAGATATATTTCCATATACTTTAAAATGTCATAAATGTTGGTACAAAATACTCATGTATTTTCTATATATTCTAATTTATGCCATAAACCAAAATAATAAAAATAACTCATACAATAAAATATAATTTCTTTGGTTAACTTCATTATTATTGGTATTAATTTAAGAATGAGGAATTATAAAATTCCTTTAATAACCGATGCTTAAAATTATGGGGGAAATAATAATTAATAAATAACAAGTACTAAAAATAGGCTGTTACATTTCTACCCCCCATAGGGAAGCTTCGACCCCGAAGCTTGACGTACCTTGGAAAAGGTGTGGGTAGGTAGATCGCATCTCCTCCTCTGGTTCCCAGGTAGTCTCTTCGATTTCCTGGCTTCTCCATAATACCTTTACTAACGGAATGGTTTTGTTCCGCAAAACCTTCTCTTTACGGTCCAAGATTTGCACTGGTTCCACCGTATATGATAAATCATCTTGGAGTTGAAGTGGAGAGTAACTAAGAACATGACTGGGATCTGGTATGTATTTCCTTAATTGTGATACATGAAATACATTATGCATCTTCTCCATTTCTGGTGGTAATGCTAACCTGTAGGCCAGAGGTCCAATTCTTTCCAATATCTCAAAAGGACCGATGAAACGGGGGTTTAACTTATTCCGTTTACTAACCCGTATCATTCCTTTCATTGGTGATGTCTTCAAGAAAACTTTGTCGCCTACAGTAAATTCCAGGGGTCTCCGGCGCCGATCTGCATATGACTTTTGTCTACTTTGGGCTGCCTTCATCCTCTTCCTAATTATTCGAATCTTCTCTGTTGTATCCATCACTATATCTGCTCCGAATAAGGTTCGGTCTCCTATCTCTTCCCAACAAATCGGAGATCTACACTTCCTGCCGTACAAGGCTTCAAATGGCGGCATTCCAATAGTAGATTGATAACTATTGTTATATGCAAATTCTGCCAATGGTAGGTATTTTTCCCAATTACCTCCGAAATCTAGTACACATGCTCTCAGCATATCCTCCAGTATTTGTATAGTTCTTTCCGATTGTCCGTCGGTTTGCGGATGAGCAGCTGTACTTGGATGTAGTTTAGTGCCTAAAGCTTGGGATAGGCTGATCCATAGTCTTGACTGGAATCGGGGGTCCCGATCTGACACAATAGTCTCAGGTACTCCGTGAATTCTGATTATTTCTCGGAGATAGATTTGGGCCAATCTGTCCATTGAATAGTTTATTCGAATGGGTAAGAAATGGGCAGACTTTGTGAGTCGGTCCACTATTACCCATATGGCATCGTAACCTTGAGGGGATTTGGGAAGTCCTGTTACAAAATCCATAGTAATGTTGCTCCACTTCCATTCAGGAATTTGCAATGGCATAAGAAGTCCCGGGGGCTTTTTGTTTTCTGCTTTGACTTGTTGGCATATCAGGCATCTTTGTACAAATTTAGCTATATCCTTCTTCATTCCTTCCCACAAAAAATTTGATCTTAGATCTTGATACATTTTAGTTGCTCCCGGATGTGCAGTGTAAGGAGTACAATGTGCTTCAGTCATAATTCGCTCTTTGAGCTTAAAATCTGAGGGTATATAGATTCGGCATCCTTTTCTTAACAAGTCCTTAACAATGGAATAATCTTGAGTTTCACCCTTTTGTACTCCTTCCACAATTCTATTTACTTGATCATCTTTTAGCTGAGCTTCCTTTATCTCATTGTGGAGGTCAAAATCAATGCTAACTTGACTTACTTGTACCACTCCTTCTCGAGTTTCCTTCACCAAGATTTCCAATTTCAGCCGCTCCATGTCCTTTAATAAATCATTCCTTTGTGTTAATAACACTGCTACAGATCCTCCCGACTTCCTACTAAGGGCATCTGCTACAACATTGGCCTTTCCGGGATGGCAATGAATAGCCAAGTCGTAGTCTTTCATTAACTCCAACCATCTTCTTTGTCGCATATTCAGCTCCTTTTGGGTAAAGATATACTTTAGACTCTTATGATCTGTATATATGTCACATGAGGCTCCATAAAGGTAGTGTCGCCATATTTTCAAGGCAAAGATGACTGCAGCTAGCTCAAGATCATGTGTAGGATAATTCTTCTCATGGTTCCTTAGTTGTCTAGAAGCATATGCAATTACCCTACCATGTTGCATCAACACACACCCTAGTCCTGATTTTGACGCATCACTGTAAATAACATAGTATTCAGTTCCAGAGGGCATGGCCAGAACTGGGGCTGATGTTAGTTTATCCTTTAACTCCTGAAAACTTCTTTCCTGATTATCTCCCCAATGGAATTTGAGTCCCTTCTTGGTTAATTGTGACAATGGTGCTGCTATTTGGAGAATCCCTCCACAAACCTCCGGTAATACCCAGCCAGTCCCAGAAAACTCCGCACCTCAGTGACATTGGTAGGTCGAGGCCATTCCTTAATTGCTTCAATCTTAGCAGGATCCACCGATATTCCTTCCTTACTTATGATGTGACCCAAAAATCCAACTTTATCCAGCCAGAATTCACACTTTTTAAGTTTTGCATAAAGTTGATTCTCTCTCAATAATTGTAAAACTAGCCTTAAATGACTTTCATGCTCTTCTTTGCTTTTAGAGTAGATTAGAATGTCATCTATAAAGACCACCACAAATTGATCTAGATATGGTTGAAAGATCCTATTCATCAGATCCATAAATGCTGCTGGAGCATTAGTCAAACCAAATGGCATCGCTAAGAACTCATAGTGACCATATCTAGTCCGAAAGGCTGTCTTAAAAACATCTTCCGGCTTAATTTTAATTGATGATATCCAGATCTCAGATCTATTTTAGAAAATATACTGGCACCCTGAAGTTGGTCAAAAAGATCATCAATCCTTGGCAGTGGATACCGATTCTTGATAGTGACCTTGTTCAACTCCCGGTAGTCTATACACAGCCTCATGCTCCCATCTTTCTTCTTAACAAACAACACAGGAGCACCCCAAGGTGATACACTCGCCGAATAAATCCCAGACTTATTAGCTCTTGCAGCTGGTCTTTCAATTCTTTCATTTCTGCGGGCGCCATCCTATAAGGTGCCTTGGATATGGGACTTGTCCCTGGTAGAAGATTAATGGAAAAATCTACTTCCCTATCTGGGGGCAAACCGGGTAAATCTTCCGGAAATACATCAGGGTATTCTTTCACAACTTCAATGTTTTCAACTTTCATTATCTTGTCTTCACTTATAACAGTCGCCAAAAATCCTTGACATCATCGCCTTAAGAGTTTAGTGGCCTTCACAGCTGAAATGACTGGAGTGCAAATCTTACCCTTCATCCCTTCATAAACTCTTTCTGGAGCTCCTTCTAACTTAAATATTATTCTCTTCTGATGACAATCTACATGAGCTCGATATGTTGACAACCAATCCATTCCCAGGATGATGTCAATTCCATCTCTCCTAATTTAATCAAGTCTGCATGTGTTTTCATTTCTCCTATAATGATTTCACACCCCTTATAATATTCACTAGTGGTCACACTCGCGCCTACTGGGGTTGACACCACTAGTTGATAGTTCATAGGTTCAGAATTCTTGTTAATCATTGCAGCAAATGATGAAGAAATAAATGAGTGGGTAGCACCAGGGTCAAACAATACTTGGGCAATATTTTTAGACACACAGACGGTACCTTCCACCACTGCATTGGATGCCCTAGCTTCCTGTGGAGTTATTGCGTTCATTCTTCCTTGAGCTCTGGGTTGTTGCACCGATGCTTGTGTCATGGCTGAGCGAGTCCTGTTGACAGGTTGTCGAAAGGCGGTAGCTTGTCCTCCTGCTGTTGGAGCAACACCCAAGGCTGGTCTCCCTGTTCCCCTACTAGCTCCTGGATATCCATGCAGGGTTGGGCATTCTCTCCTCATGTGACCCATTTTACCACAAGCGAAACATTGCTTACCAACAGAGCAACTGCCGGTGTGATTTCTATTGCACCTGGGTGTAACGCCCCGATCCTGCGGGTACGGAGACGTTACTGCAACGTATATACGCAGGTCAGAAATACCCTCACGTATATACGCTAAGCATCAGTACAGGCAAGAATCAGAGTACGGAAGCAAGTGGTGCATTATACATTCCAACACATGAGTACAGTTACAAAGTTATCACCAAAGGTGATCCGATATTACAGTAATATTACATCACCTGATAGGCGTAAATGCGAGAGTACAAAAAGATGCACATAAATGAACTGTACAATAGGCACTCACGAGTTTGCAATAGGGAAACTCGAGAGGCAGACAGGGGGCCTGGACGGATGGAGTTCCGGATGGTCTGTTGAAGATCCGCGCTACCGCTGCGCTACTCTGATCAGCAACAGAGGGAATCTACACGCTCCAAGCTCCAAAACGTGGACATGAGGATCCAGGGGAGTCAGATGAAACTCCCCAGGCGAGCAGTAACACGAAAGCCAAATGGCGAGCATGGGTAAGCACATGTGTAACAGTAAATCTGGATTATAAGCATGAAAGCCATGTTGTAGACATAAGCATACAGGAATAAAGGAATGCAGTAGGTGACATCCGTGATACAACAGGATAAGGCATAAAGTAGAAAGGGCAATGCTGATTATCTCCTAAGCTAACATAAAACCAATAAAACGGAACAAAAACCAATTACGAATAAATCCATTTGTACAGGTTTAGGTCATGGCTCCATGAGATTAGTACCTCGAAGGAATAATCCAAACAAGGAAACCCTCATCTATATACTTTTACCTCATGTTACCGTAACCTGAACGCGTACAGCTCGAGTTACAAAACAATACAACAATGACAATTTAGCCTATTATAATAGTTGGGGCCGCCTAAGTTGCAGGCTTCAGTATGTGTCCCATTCCACATACTTCCACTCACAACTTATATAACCAATTATTTGGAAACTGATGAAGTTCAATGAATCATGTTCTGGATGGGCCCCGTACATGCCCGGGACAACGGTTCAGGAATATCCGGTGCTGAGCCGGAACGTACCGCTAGGTACCGGGACTTATGGACGCCCGAACAGGAATAGAGTATCGCAGATCCCATAGAAATAGGCCTAGGGCGTGTGCATACTCGGCATGAATAATCAGGAGTAGGGGTGCCAGCACACCCCACGGAATCCCTGGTGGCCGCCAGGTGATCCCCCAAGTATGTGGCCACGCGCGGCTCGATAAGACCACCATAAACATGATTAATCAGGGCCCATCAGTTTCCCCCAAACCGGGTGCAAGTTGTCTAATTATACTATATCAAGTAAGAATCACTTAACGGGAATAACAGGGGCAGGACATGATCAGGAATCAGGATCACATAGCGGGAATCATAACAGGAACTCAGGTACAAACAAGAGGTGGCCCTACAGATTCAAGAGGTGGCCCCTACCACGAGTGTGATGTGGCACTTTGTTCTGAGGGGAATGGATTCTAGAGGTGACCCCCCACGGATTCAAGAGGTGGTCCCCACCACGAGTGTGATGTAGCACTTTGTTCTGTGTGGCACTTAGTTCCATTCAGGACTTGCCGGGAACAGGTGGTATAACATGAATTAGTGTCGAGTAATAGTATGTCCGGAATCAGGTGATAACATGTGAGACAGATATATATATCAGTTTGTATCTGGCAAGTAGTAGAGTGATAGGCGAGAAATCATCAAGTGGAGCTGAGCAACTGGAGGTATGTAATCAATACAAGGTCAACGGGAAGGGTCTATTGTCAATAAAGTGATTAAACATAGCAATCAACCAAACTTAGTCGACTAGGGAAAATAGGTAGTCGACTAATGAAGGGGTTAGTCGACTATAGAGGAGGTCGAGTCGCCTAGTAAAGTTTGCGTTTGGGAAAGCTGCGTTTCAGGAGGAAGGTTAGTCGACTAGGGCATTGTGGGTAGTCGACTAGTCAAGGTCGCGTCTCAAAGAGCCGCGTCTCAGGGAGCTGCGTTAGTCGACTAGGAATAATAGTTAGTCGACTGGTGAAGTCCGCGTTTCAAAGAACCGCGTCTTCAGAAGAGGGTTAGTCGACTGGACGCAAGGGGCAAGTCTACTAAAGGAGGCTGCGTTTCAAAGGACTGCGTCTCAAGAGGGGAGTTAGTCGACTGGGTCAATAGGGTAGTCGACTAATAGAACTGCGTCTCAGAAATAAGGCTGCGTTTCAAAGGGGTTAGTCGACTTATCATGGGGTCAAGTCGACTAATACTGTGTAACAGAGAGCAGAAACAGCTTTAAGAGTTTGTGATCTTTGTTGATAAAAATACAAGTTATCCGAGTCTTTGGCGAGGAAAAACACTCGCATAGTCAATGAAAATGGGAAGGCAAGAGGATAGCGAGAACACTCGCACAACCAATGGAATAAGAAGTCAAAGCGAGATCACTCGCCTAACAATGTTCCTCAGATGCGTTTCAGCGAAGAGAAGCTCGGCCCCAATCCAAAAGGAGTAGCCGGTCTCAGAGTCTTGCCGATGATGAAAAGCACGGCCCCCAATCCAAAGGAGTTGGCCGGTCTCAAGGAGATGATGGAGTGGTGATGGTAGTTTGGAGAAGGTGAAGGCTTTCTTGGTGGAGAATGAAGAAAATGAAAAGGAATGAAGGGGAAGCACCTTTTATAGTTGGTATGAAATGTGAAGGGGATGTAAATAGAAGTTAGAGAGGGGGGTTTGTGTAAAATTGGGGAGTTAGGTGACTCTCTTGGCCACTTGGCCGGTTATGGTGATGAGAGAGGAATGGAATATCTTGGAGAAGACAATTTGGAAGAGAATAAATAAATGAAGAGAGAGAAGGGAGAATATAATAATGTTGCACACCATTTAACACAAAGGAAACAAAAGAGGAGAACTTGTCTCCCTCTCCCAAACGCAGCACACAAGCCTGCGTTTAGGCCAAAACGGGCTAAACGCGGGAATTAAAGCCGCGTTTAGGGAGAAAGCCAAAAGCTGCGTTTAATAGAGGAGAGAGAAAATCATAATGACTTGATGAAATTGATAATCAGTGCATTAAATGCAGCATGGGGAGGTGTGGAGAGGATCTCCGCAATTAATGCAAAATCAAGGTAGGTGAATCTTGTGTTTGAGGAAGGAGAGAGAAAATGGAGAAAAGAAAAAGTGAAATATCTGGGTAATTCCTTGGTAACTGGGAAAACACTGAAAAACTCCGGAAAGTCTAAAAATGAAATAGCTCGGAAAGTTTCCCAAAAATTCTCAAAAATCATAAATATTATAAAATGATTTTTGGTGAAATCGGTTTTCAGAAATTCAATGCCATTTTCAAAATAAAATCCTGAAGTCTACCGTCAATCTCGGTCTACACCGGATTGGCCGGGTTTTGATAAATTCTGAAAATTCTCAGAAAAAGTATTTAGATAGAAAGTATAGTTTTAAGAAATAATGTCTAAAGACACTTGTGGTAATTTCAATCCTATTTGTAATTAAAAATCTGGGAATCGGTCAGCGAAACTGGCCGACACCGGTTTTGAAGATTTGCAACTTAATTCAGGAAAATTCCAGAAAATCATGAAAAATCTAGAATATTGGAAAATGGTATTTAAAACTAAAATCGCTCAAATCGAAATGCCAGAATGACCAAACCGAGCAATACTCTAGGATCGGGTCCTCAGTTCAGACTAAGGCTGAATCCGAGTCCGAGAATCCGGATCCAAGACAAAATGTTCATATAAACAATTCATAATACAAAACAAATACAGGAAGCAAATCGAAAAATACGGTCGAAAAATCTGAATACGCAACTAAGTACGTATCCCGGGAACGGGGTGTTACAATCCACCCACCTTACAAAAAATTGCGTCCTCGCAATTTCGATAAGGGGTAAATTGAACACGAAGGGGACAAGGGCAGAAACGAAGGCTTCAAAACAAAACAAAACAGGGTAAGATGCACGCAGGAGAGACTAGGGTGGATCATGAGAGGATGATGAAGTGGAATATACACCAAAGATTACCAACTCAAAATACAAAAGGATCAGGGGTAGCGGTCACAGTGCCATCCTCAAGGTTCCTGTTCCAGATACTGGGTTTCATATTCTGCTGCTACTTCGTCTGACACCTCTGCCGCCATGTTGTAGGTTTGACCTTTGCCATGATCTGCTCTAGGTCTTGCTCCTCTCTGTGGATGACCCTGATGCTGAGGTGGAAATGGAGCTCTTCGGTCTACGGGTTCTGGGTTCCTTCTTAGTGATGGAGCTGAGAGTGCCGGGGGTGCTGCTCGTGCTGGAAATGCTGGAAATGCTGGTGGTGGTATTGGATAGGTCCTCTTGAACGGACAATCACCTATAGAGTGATTTCCAGATCCACATACCAAGCATAGCCCATTAGCTTTTCGGCAATTGCATTTGTAATACCCCGTTCCCGGAATACGTACTAAGTTGCGTATTCAGATTTTCGGTCGTATTTTTTCGATTTGTTTCCTGTATTTATTCTGTATTATGAATTCCTTATATGATTGTTTTGTCTTGGTTTGGATTCGTGGATTCGGAGTCAGCCCTAATCTGAACCGAAGGCCCGATCCTAGAGTATTACTCGATTTAGACATTCTGATAATTAGAATTGACCGATTTTAGTTTTAAATATCATTTTCCAATATTATATATTTTCTATGATTTTCTAGATTTTCTGGAATTAAAATGAAAGTCTTCAAAACGGTGTCGGCCAGTGCCGCTGACCGATTCCTGGATTTTTAATTCTCAAACAGTTTGAATTTCATGATGGTCCTTTAGGTTTTATTCCTTAGAATCATATTTTCTACCTACATTCTTTTTCTGAGGATTTTATGATTTTATGAAAATTCCAACGGAGTCGGTAGGTAACTGATTCCGGGATTTTTAGTTTTAAAACTATAAAGTATTTCTTCAAACGGATTTCACTATTGGTCTTTATATATTATTATTGATTTTTGGTAATTATTTCGGGTCGTTCCGAGATACTTGAATTTCGGACGATTCCGGTATTTTCCCGAAAGATTTCAGCATCCACGACTCAGTTCCGGGAATCCGCCACTTCCATTATTTCCACTTTTACTTCCAAGGGATATCTTTCCTTATTCCAATTTATTTTCCTTTTTCCTTTTCCTTTATTTCTTTCTTCCTCCACAACCACAAGCTTTTCTATTTTCCAAAAATCCCACTTCCTCCAAAATTCCAACACCACACACTTCCACCTACTTCCTCCATTAAATGCATCTCTTTTCTCTCTCTTCCATGGCTTGCCAAGTGTGGCTAGAGGAGACACCTCATCCTCCTTATTTGCAATTAAGTCCCTCTCTTTTGTTTAATTGCAACTCCTTTACAAAATCTCAAACCTATATAAACTTTCCCTTTACATTTCTATTTTTTCCTTTTCTTTCTTTTCTCCTCTCATTTTTTCTTCTTCTTCTTCTTCTCCAAGAGAACCGGCCGACCCAACCTCCGGCCAGCCACCTCCGGCCACGTCGCCGGCGTGGACTCCTCCCAACTCCGGCCAAGCTCCACCTCCTCCATCACCAACAACAACAACTTCTCCATCTCCTTCTTCCTCAAGGATCATCACCAACTCTACCTTTCCTCTTCCTCTCCATCATCAATTTGGTGAGTAATCTTCCTCATCTAGACTTGATTTATTCTTAGTATGTTTGTAATTTCATATCTTGTACAATATGTCTTCAAATCCATGATTAATAGTCATCAAACCAAACCCTAGAAATCTGTTCTGTTTGCTGTTTTCCCATGATTAGTCGACTTGACCTAGCCATTAGTCGACTAACTTATTCTGTCCTGTGAAACACAATTCTAGGAAACACAGTATTAGTCGACTTACCTTAGTTCCTAGTCGACTAGAGGCCCTTAGTCGACTACACCCTTGACCCTAGTCGACTAACCCTTCCTGGACCAGAAACCTTAACTCTCTGTATCCCAGATTTAGTCGACTTAACATAACTGTTAGTCGACTTGTCATGTCTGTTAGTCGACTACCCATATGATCCTAGTCGACTAACCCCTCTATTAGTCGACTACCCTGTCCACCCAGTCGACTAATTATTGGCTGTCTGTTATAGTTGCTTATCTTCTTAACTTTGGATCTTATACTTGGTTCATGTATTTGTATCTTGTACTTCATGACTCGTACTTGATATGTATTACTTGACTTGTCACTTGACAAACATCATCTTCCCTTCTCTCTTTCTCTCTCCCCTTCTCTCTACATGTTTATATCAGGTTTTGTGGCGCATCCCAAGCTTCGTCGTGGATTTCGGATCTTTCGGCTTATTGGTGATTTAGGCGAGTAGTCTCGCCTCTATTTGAGTTTCCCGTTTCATCGGTCGATAAGTATTTCGCTTCTTATTTCCATATTCATGTATTGCACTACATTGCTTGTATTATGGTAGCTTCATCTTGTGCTTGTACCAGGCTTATGATATGCTTGCTTCTTTATCGTATACCATGCGTGGCCGACCCTTCGTGGTCGTCGGGCTTTGAGTCACTTCCATGTTACTACTTGTCATTGCTTCAGACTTGTTAGTTGCATGCTTCCTTTTAACACATGTATATCACCTGACCATCTAGTATGTTATCACCTGACTACCTGGCATGCCACTACCTTGCTAGACCCTCTTGTTATGACATGACTGACCCGGACTATATCGATCTCATTGTATGCATGTTACTTGATATACCACCACCTTGTCATGCTATCCTTTAAAACCAAGCATGATACACCTGACTTTGTAATTATCATGTTTACGGAATCCTGTCTTGTTTTATGGAACTAAGTGCCACACGGAACAAAGTGCCACACCTTACTCGGTGGGGGCCACCTCTTGAATCCGTGGGGGCCACCTCTAGAATCCAATTATTACTGTTATGTCCAGTTATTCCCGTAACCTGATAATTCTGTTAATAAACCATAAAAAGGACAACTTGTATGGGTATGGGAGGAAGTGATGGATGCCGGAATGATATCTTGCTTATAGTGGTGGGGTATAAAAGTATGTATATACCTATATATATATATGTACTGGCGGTAGTGAATCTGAATTACTGAATAGGGGGATTTTGGGCCTCCAAAGCCGGTTCCAGGTGTATGGAAACCACTATAAGAAGTTCTATCAGTTCTCCATCTACTTCCGTTAACGACCCTCGACTTGCTTATATATGGATGTATGTGGGTTGGCCGTACACCAGGTCACATACCGAGATATATGGGTCAGACGAGTAATAATAATAATAGGTGTTTCCTGTGACCCCAGTTATGATTTCTGTTATGATTCCTGTTTTGATACCTGTTATGCACTCTTGTCACACCTGTTATGTATTCTTATTATGACTACTTTGCAACTCTGATTCTATACGCTTAGATATTCGGTGGCATGAGATAACGGTATATAGATGAGGGTTTCCTTGTTTGGATTATTCCTTCGATGTACTAGTCTCATGGACCGTAACCTAAGCGTATACAATCAATTTTGCTTGTGATCAGTTTTACTTCGGATTTCCTGTTTTACGATTGTTACGTTATACCCGTTCTTATATATACTTCATTTGTGTTCTAACCCTCCTGTCTTCTGTACTTGACTCTTGTACTCACCCTTGGCTCGCCACCTGGCTTTTGCATCCTACTCGCCTGGGGAGTTTCACTGACTCCCCTGGATTCTCATGTCCAGGTCATGGAGCTTAGAGCGCGGCTTCTCCCTGTTGCTGCTGAGAGTAGCGCAGCGGTAGCGTGGATCTCCAGCCGACAGTCCAGGGCCACATCCTTCCAGGCCCCCTGTATGCCTCTCGAGTTTCCTCTTAGCAAACTCGTGAGTGCCCTATTTCTATTCATACTTGTACTTTTCCTTGTATACCTGTATGTGAGCCCCCTTTTGTACCATTCACATATGTATATCTCTTGTACTCTCGCATTTGCGCAATCTGTGATGTATTATTATTGTAATATTCATCACCTCTGGTGATAACTCTGTAATTGTATATATATATGTGTTGGAATGTATAATGCACCATTTGCTTCCGTACTCTGATTCTTGTCTGTACTGATGCTTAGCGTATATACGGGAGGGTAGTTCTGACCTACGTATATACGTTGCAGTGACGTCCCCGTATCGCCGGGATCGGGGCGTTACAGGGTGGTATCAGAGCTTAGGCTCTAACTTCCTCAGTACGTCCAGAGGGCAATTAATGGTAATGAAATTTGCAACTGGAATACATGAGTCTTGGTTATACATTCCAACTACAAGTGCAGAGTTATCTATTCTTGACTATCTTTCCTTTGATTCCTAAATCCTTTCCATATCCCTTCCCTGTTTTGGTTTTATGAAGCCTTTATGCTAACTTAAGATATGACTAGACTAGAAAGGTAGTGGCTGGTTCTGAATGAAGCTATTATGTGATCTCTTCGGTGAATTCTATGAAGCTTGGTATTCTCCAGATCGATCTTGATCTGGCTATCTTTCAGAAGTCAGCAGTCGGAATTTTCTACGGATATTCTACATTCTCTACTATATCGTTCAGAGTGATTGATGCCTGGTATTCGGGATTCTTAATTATCGGTCTTCTTTATTATTATGCTCAGGACTATCAGGGTTTTCTTTGTCTTCGGTATTCTGGCTTATTTATTTCACAGCCACGACATCAGCAGTGTTATTTAGCATTATTCAAAGATTTATACAGCCGGAAGTGCGGAGGATGGTTATTGTACAGTCGACTTGAGAGCCCTACCTCTAGTGCTTCATATCTTAATTGGTATAAAATTCCACCGCTGTCCCCTTTGTATTCAATTTACCCCTTAACGAAATTGCGAGGACGCAATTTTTTTGTAAGGTGGGTGGATTGTAATACCCGTTCCCGGAATACGTACTTAGTTGTGTATTCAGATTTTCGGTCGTATTTTTTCGATTTGTTTCCTGTATTTATTCTGTATTATGAATTCCTTATATGTTGTTTTGTCTTGGTTTTGGATTCGTGGATTCGGAGTCAGCCCTAGTCTGAACCGAAGGCCCGATCCTAGAGTATTACTCGATTTAGACATTCTGATAATTAGAATTGACCGATTTTAGTTTTAAATATCATTTTCCAATATTATATATTTTCTATGATTTTCTAGATTTTTCTGGAATTAAAATGAAAGTCTTCAAAACCGGTGTCGGCCAGTGCCGCTGACCGATTCCTGGATTTTTAATTCTCAAACAGTTTGGAATTTCATGATGGTCCTTTAGGCTTTATTCCTTAGAATCATATTTTCTACCTACATTCTTTTTTGAGGATTTTATGATTTTATGAAAATTCCAACGGAGTCGGTAGGTAACTGATTCCGGGATTTTTAGTTTTAAAACTATAAAGTATTTCTTCAAACGGATTTCACTATTGGTCTTTATATATTATTATTGATTTTTGGTAATTATTTCGGGTCGTTCCGAGATACTTGAATTTCGGACGATTCCGGTATTTTCCCGAAAGATTTCAGCATCCACGACTCAGTTCCGGGAATCCGCCACTTCCATTATTTCCACTTTTACTTCCAAGGGAATATCTTTCCTTATTCCAATTTATTTTCCTTTTTCCTTTTCCTTTATTTCTTTCCTTCCTCCACAACCACAAGCTTTTCTATTTTCCAAAAATCCCACTTCCTCCAAAATTCCAACACCACACACTTCCACCTACTTCCTCCATTAAATGCATCTCTTTTTCTCTCTCTTCCATGGCTTGCCAAGTGTGGCTAGAGGAGACACCTCATCCTCCCTTATTTGCAAT
The DNA here is from genome assembly GCA_038442645.1 of Agave tequilana. NCBI lineage: Eukaryota > Viridiplantae > Streptophyta > Magnoliopsida > Asparagales > Asparagaceae > Agave > Agave tequilana. The sequence goes on along the minus strand of JAVJIF010033292.1, from coordinate 8,827 downwards.
TAAGTCCCTCTCTTTTGTTTAATTGCAACTCCTTTACAAAATCTCAAACCTATATAAACTTCCCTTTACATTTCTATTTTTTCCTTTTCTTTCTTTTCTCCTCTCATTTCTTTCTTCTTCTTCTTCTTCTCCAAGAGAACCGGCCGACCCAACCTCCGGCCAGCCACCTCCGGCCACGTCGCCGGCGTGGACTCCTCCCAACTCCGGCCAAGCTCCACCTCCTCCATCACCAACAACAACAACTTCTCCATCTCCTTCTTCCTCAGGATCATCACCAACTCTACCTTTCCTCTTCCTCTCCATCATCAATTTGGTGAGTAATCTTCCTCATCTAGACTTGATTTATTCTTAGTATGTTTGTATTTTCATATCTTGTACAATATGTCTTCAAATCCATGATTAATTAGTCATCAACCAAAACCCTAGAAATCTGTTCTGTTTGCTGTTTTCCCACGATTAGTCGACTTGACCTAGCCATTAGTCGACTAACTTATTCTGTCCTGTGAAACACAATTCTAGGAAACACAGTATTAGTCGACTTACCTTAGTTCCTAGTCGACTAGAGGCCCTTAGTCGACTACACCCTTGACCCTAGTCGACTAACCCTTCCTGGACCAGAAATCTTAACTCTCTGTATCCCAGATTTAGTCGACTTAACATAACTGTTAGTCGACTTGTCATGTCTGTTAGTCGACTACCCATATGATCCTAGTCGACTAACCCCTCTATTAGTCGACTACCCTGTCCACCCAGTCGACTAATTATTGGCTGTCTGTTATAGTTGCTTATCTTCTTAACTTTGGATCTTATACTTGGTTCATGTATTTGTATCTTGTACTTCATGACTCGTTACTTGATATGTATTACTTGACTTGTCACTTGACAAACATCATCTTCCCTTCTCTCTTTCTCTCTCCCCTTATCTCTACATGTTTATATCAGGTTTTGTGGCGCATCCCAAGCTTCCGTGGATTTCGGATCTTTCGGCTTATTGGTGATTTAGGCGAGTAGTCTCGCCTCTATTTGAGTTCCCGTTTCATCGGTCGATAAGTATTTCGCTTCTTATTTTCATATTCATGTATTGCACTACATTGCTTGTATTATGGTAGCTTCATCTTGTGCTTGTACCAGGCTTATGATATGCTTGCTTCTTTATCGTATACCATGCGTGGCCGACCCTTCGTGGTCGTCGGGCTTTGAGTCACTTCCATGTTACTACTTGTCATTGCTTCAGACTTGTTAGTTGCATGCTTCCTTTTAACACATGTATATCACCTGACCATCTAGTATGTTATCACCTGACTACCTGGCATGCCACTACCTTGCTAGACCCTCTTGTTATGACATGACTGACCCGGACTATATCGATCTCATTGGTATGCATGTTACTTGATATACCACCACCTTGTCATGCTATCCTTTAAAACCAAGCATGATACACCTGACTTTGTAATTGTCATGTTTACGGGAATCCTGTCTTGTTTTATGGAACTAAGTGCCACACGGAACAAAGTGCCACACCTTACTCGGTGGGGGCCACCTCTTGAATCCGTGGGGGCCACCTCTAGAATCCAATTATTACTGTTATGTTCAGTTATTCCCGTAACCTGATAATTCTGTTAATAAACCATAAAAAGGACAACTTGTATGGGTATGGGAGGAAGTGATGGATGCCGGAATGATATCTTGCTTATAGTGGTGGGGTATAAAAGTATGTATATACCTATATATATATGTACTGGCGGTAGTGAATCTGAATTACTGAATAGGGGGACTTTGGGCCTCCAAAGCCGGTTCCAGGTGTATGGAACCACTATAAGAAGTTCTATCAGTTCTCCATCTACTTCCGTTAACGACCCTCGACTTGCTTATATATGGATGTATGTGGGTTGGCCGTACACCAGGTCACATACCGAGATATATGGGTCAGACGAGTAATAATAATAATAGGTGTTTCCTGTGACCCCAGTTATGATTTCTGTTATGATTCCTGTTTTGATACCTGTTATGCACTCTTGTCACACCTGTTATGTATTCTTATTATGACTACTTTGCAACTCTGATTCTATACGCTTAGATATTCGGTGGCATGAGAAACGGTATATAGATGAGGGTTTCCTTGTTTGGATTATTCCTTCGATGTACTAGTCTCATGGGACCGTAACCTAAGCGTATACAATCAATTTTGCTTGTGATCAGTTTTACTTCGGATTTCCTGTTTTACGATTGTTACGTTATACCCGTTCTTATATATACTTCATTTGTGTTCTAACCCTCCTGTCTTCTGTACTTGACTCTTGTACTCACCCTTGGCTCGCCACCTGGCTTTTGCATCCTACTCGCCTGGGGAGTTTCACTGACTCCCCTGGATTCTCATGTCCAGGTCATGGAGCTTAGAGCGCGGCTTCTCCCTGTTGCTGCTCAGAGTAGCGCAGCGGTAGCGTGGATCTCCAGCCGACCGTCCAGGGCCACATCCTTCCAGGCCCCCTGTATGCCTCTCGAGTTTCCTCTTAGCAAACTCGTGAGTGCCCTATTTCTATTCATACTTGTACTTTTCCTTGTATACCTGTATGTGAGCCCCCTTTTGTACCATTCACATATGTATATCTCTTGTACTCTCGCATTTGCGCATATCTGTGATGTATTATTATTGTAATATTCATCACCTCTGGTGATAACTCTGTAATTGTATATATATATGTGTTGGAATGTATAATGCACCATTTGCTTCCGTACTCTGATTCTTGTCTGTACTGATGCTTAGCGTATATACGGGAGGGTAGTTCTGACCTACGTATATACGTTGCAGTGACGTCCCCGTATCGCCGGGATCGGGGCGTTACAGGGTGGTATCAGAGCTTAGGCTCTAACTTCCTCAGTACGTCCAGAGGGCAAATTAATGGTAATGAAATTTGCAACTGGAATACATGAGTCTTGGTTATACATTCCAACTACAAGTGCAGAGTTATCTATTCTTGACTATCTTTCCTTTGATTCCTAAATCCTTTCCATATCCCTTCCCTGTTTTGGTTTTATGAAGCCTTTATGCTAACTTAAGATATGACTAGACTAGAAAGGTAGTGGCTGGTTCTGAATGAAGCTATTATGTGATCTCTTCGGTGAATTCTATGAAGCTTGGTATTCTCCAGATCGATCTTGATCTGGCTATCTTTCAGAAGTCAGCAGTCGGAATTTTCTACGGATATTCTACATTCTCTACTATATCGTTCAGAGTGATTGATGCCTGGTATTCGGGATTCTTAATTATCGGTCTTCTTTATTATTATGCTCAGGACTATCAGGGTTTTCTTTGTCTTCGGTATTCTGGCTTATTTATTTCACAGCCACGACATCAGCAGTGTTTTTAGCATTATTCGAAGATTTATACAGCCGGAAGTGCGGAGGATGGTTATTGTACAGTCGACTTGAGAGCCCTACCTCTAGTGCTTCATATCTTAATTGGTATAAAATTCCACCGCTGTCCCCTTTGTATTCAATTTACCCCTTAACGAAATTGCGAGGACGCAATTTTTTGTAAGGTGGGTGGATTGTAATACCCCGTTCCCGGAATACGTACTTAGTTGCGTATTCAGATTTTCGGTCGTATTTTTCGATTTGTTTCCTGTATTTATTCTGTATTATGAATTCCTTATATGATTGTTTTGTCTTGGTTTGGATTCGTGGATTCGGAGTCAGCCCTAGTCTGAACCGAAGGCCCGATCCTAGAGTATTACTCGATTTAGACATTCTGATAATTAGAATTGACCGATTTTAGTTTTTAAATATCATTTTCCAATATTATATATTTTCTATGATTTTCTAGATTTTTCTGGAATTAAAATGAAAGTCTTCAAAACCGGTGTCGGCCAGTGCCGCTGACCGATTCCTGGATTTTTAATTCTCAAACAGTTTGGAATTTCATGATGGTCCTTTAGGCTTTATTCCTTAGAATTATATTTTCTACCTACATTCTTTTTCTGAGGATTTTATGATTTTATGAAAATTCCAACGGAGTCGGTAGTAACTGATTCCGGGATTTTTAGTTTTAAAACTATAAAGTATTTCTTCAAACGGATTTCACTATTGGTCTTTATATATTATTATTGATTTTTGGTAATTATTTCGGGTCGTTCCGAGATACTTGAATTTCGGACGATTCCGGTATTTTCCCGAAAGATTTCAGCATCCACGACTCAGTTCCGGGAATCCGCCACTTCCATTATTTCCACTTTTACTTCCAAGGGAATATCTTTCCTTATTCCAATTTATTTTCCTTTTTCCTTTTCCTTTATTTCTTTCCTTCCTCCACAACCACAAGCTTTTCTATTTTCCAAAAATCCCACTTCCTCCAAAATTCCAACACCACACACTTCCACCTACTTCCTCCATTAAATGCATCTCTTTTTCTCTCTCTTCCATGGCTTGCCAAGTGTGGCTAGAGGAGACACCTCATCCTCCCTTATTTGCAATTAAGTCCCTCTCTTTTGTTTAATTGCAACTCCTTTACAAAATCTCAAACCTATATAAACTTTCCCTTTACATTTCTATTTTTCCTTTTCTTTCTTTTCTCCTCTCATTTCTTTCTTCTTCTTCTTCTTCTCCAAGAGAACCGGCCGACCCAACCTCCGGCCAGCCACCTCCGGCCACGTCGCCGGCGTGGACTCCTCCCAACTCCGGCCAAGCTCCACCTCCTCCATCACCAACAACAACAACTTCTCCATCTCCTTCTTCCTCAAGGATCATCACCAACTCTACCTTTCCTCTTCCTCTCCATCATCAATTTGGTGAGTAATCTTCCTCATCTAGACTTGATTCATTCTTAGTATGTTTGTATTTTCATATCTTGTACAATATGTCTTCAAATCCATGATTAATTAGTCATCAAACCAAACCCTAGAAATCTGTTCTGTTTGCTGTTTTCCCACGATTAGTCGACTTGACCTAGCCATTAGTCGACTAACTTATTCTGTCCTGTGAAACACAATTCTAGGAAACACAGTATTAGTCGACTTACCTTAGTTCCTAGTCGACTAGAGGCCCTTAGTCGACTACACCCTTGACCCTAGTCGACTAACCCTTCCTGGACCAGAAATCTTAACTCTCTGTATCCCAGATTTAGTCGACTTAACATAACTGTTAGTCGACTTGTCATGTCTGTTAGTCGACTACCCATATGATCCTAGTCGACTAACCCCTCTATTAGTCGACTACCCTGTCCACCCAGTCGACTAATTATTGGCTGTCTGTTATAGTTGCTTATCTTCTTAACTTTGGATCTTATACTTGGTTCATGTATTTGTATCTTGTACTTCATGACTCGTTACTTGATATGTATTACTTGACTTGTCACTTGACAAACATCATCTTCCATTCTCTCTTTCTCTCTCCCCTTCTCTCTACATGTTTATATCAGGTTTTGTGGCGCATCCCAAGCTTCCGTGGATTTCGGATCTTTCGGCTTATGGTGATTTAGGCGAGTAGTCTCGCCTCTATTTGAGTTTCCCGTTTCATCGGTCGATAAGTATTTCGCTTCTTATTTCCATATTCATGTATTGCACTACATTGCTTGTATTATGGTAGCTTCATCTTGTGCTTGTACCAGGCTTATGATATGCTTGCTTCTTTATCGTATACCATGCGTGGCCGACCCTTCGTGGTCGTCGGGCTTTGAGTCACTTCCATGTTACTACTTGTCATTGCTTCAGACTTGTTAGTTGCATGCTTCCTTTTAACACATGTATATCACCTGACCATCTAGTATGTTATCACCTGACTACCTGGCATGCCACTACCTTGCTAGACCCTCTTGTTATGACATGACTGACCCGGACTATATCGATCTCATTGGTATGCATGTTACTTGATATACCACCACCTTGTCATGCTATCCTTTAAACCAAGCATGATACACCTGACTTTGTAATTATCATGTTTACGGGAATCCTGTCTTGTTTTATGGAACTAAGTGCCACACGGAACAAAGTGCCACACCTTACTCGGTGGGGGCCACCTCTTGAATCCGTGGGGCCACCTCTAGAATCCAATTATTACTGTTATGTCCAGTTATTCCCGTAACCTGATAATTCTGTTAATAAACCATAAAAAGGACAACTTGTATGGGTATGGGAGGAAGTGATGGATGCGGAATGATATCTTGCTTATAGTGGTGGGTATAAAAGTATGTATATACCTATATATATATATGTACTGGCGGTAGTGAATCTGAATTACTGAATAGGGGGATTTTGGGCCTCCAAAGCCGGTTCCAGGTGTATGGAAACCACTATAAGAAGTTCTATCAGTTCTCCATCTACTTCCGTTAACGACCCTCGACTTGCTTATATATGGATGTATGTGGGTTGGCCGTACACCAGGTCACATACCGAGATATATGGGTCAGACGAGTAATAATAATAATAGGTGTTTCCTGTGACCCCAGTTATGATTTCTGTTATGATTCCTGTTTTGATACCTGTTATGCACTCTTGTCACACCTGTTATGTATTCTTATTATGACTACTTTGCAACTCTGATTCTATACGCTTAGATATTCGGTGGCATGAGATAACGGTATATAGATGAGGGTTTCCTTGTTTGGATTATTCCTTCGATGTACTAGTCTCATGGGACCGTAACCTAAGCGTATACAATCAATTTTGCTTGTGATCAGTTTTACTTCGGATTTCCTATTTTACGATTGTTACGTTATACCCGTCTTATATATACTTCATTTGTGTTCTAACCCTCCTGTCTTCTGTACTTGACTCTTGTACTCACCCTTGGCTCGCCACCTGGCTTTTGCATCCTACTCGCCTAGGGAGTTTCACTGACTCCCCTGGATTCTCATGTCCAGGTCATGGAGCTTAGAGCGCGGCTTCTCCCTGTTGCTGCTCAGAGTAGCGCAGCGGTAGCGTGGATCTCCAGCCGACCGTCCAGGGCCACATCCTTCCAGGCCCCCTGTATGCCTCTCGAGTTTCCTCTTAGCAAACTCGTGAGTGCCCTATTTCTATTCATACTTGTACTTTTCCTTGTATACCTGTATGTGAGCCCCCTTTTGTACCATTCACATATGTATATCTCTTGTACTCTCGCATTTGCGCATATCTGTGATGTATTATTATTGTAATATTCATCACCTCTGGTGATAACTCTGTAATTGTATATATATATGTGTTGGAATGTATAATGCACCATTTGCTTCCGTACTCTGATTCTTGTCTGTACTGATGCTTAGCGTATATACGGGAGGGTAGTTCTGACCTACGTATATACGTTGCAGTGACGTCCCCGTATCGCCGGGATCGGGGCGTTACAGCATTGGATGTGTCTGGGCTTCCTGCAGTACCCGCATATCATCTGTTGAGGGGGAGGTTGGAATGGTCGCTTGATCATCGGACCATTGATTGTCCTGGCTGCATCTTCTTCGTTCATCAACTGAAAGGGTCTCTTCGCTGACTTGCTCTGCACCTGGTTCTTACTCTTCTTCTCCAGCCCTCGTTCCACTTCACGGGCAATGGAGAAACCTGAGAGTATGTCTTCAGCTGTTGAGGAATAAGGAACATATGGACATCCATCTTCAGTCCTTGTTGAAATCTGCTCGCCCGCTTTCTTCATCTGTCACCATGTAGGGAGCAAATCTGCTGAGCCTTAAGAATTCAGCAGCATACTCATCCACTGACCGATTGCGCTGCTGCAGGCGGATAAATTGTTCTTCCATTTCCTTTTGGGCTGTTGCTGGGAAGAATCTGTCATAGAAACCCTTTGAGAACTGGTCCCATGTGATGGGTTTCTCCAGCGTTGTTTCTTCTGCCAACCACCAGGTTCTGGCCACATCTTTCAGTTGTATCTTGGCCACTTCCACTTGGTTCTCATCCGGGACTCGGGCCGCCTTCAAAAGATCTGTTGTGTCTATCAGCCACTGTTCTGCATCCAGAGGCTTCTCCGTTCCCGAAAAGATTGCGGCTGTAATCTCCTGAAGTCTGACACATTGCCTGGCCTCTGCTCTCGAGGTGCAACCAACAGTCCTTGACGCAGAAGCTCTGTCTGCTGTTGTTGACTCTGCATCATCCCTTGAAGTATTCTTATCATACCATCACTGTCTCTGTTGGGTCCATCTTGAGAGGCACTAGGACCATTGCGTGTTCCCGTCTTTCCATATTTGAGTTGGTTGAAGTGGGTAACAAGAAGAAACTGGAAGGTAAAAGATTGAAGGGTCTCAGGATACAAGGAATGGATCAGAAGAAAAAGAGAGATAACTCTGCACTTGTCGTTGGATTGTATAACCAGGACTCATGCATTCCATTGCAAATTTCTTTACCATTAATTTGCCGTCTGGACGTACTGAGGATGTAGAGCCTAAGCTCTGATACCACCCTGTAACGCCCCGATCCTGCGGGTACGGAGACGTTACTGCAAATATATACGCAGGTCAGAAATACCCTCACGTATATACGCTAAGCATCAGTACAGGCAAGAATCAGAGTACGGAAGCAAGTGATGCATTATACATTCCAACACATGAGTACAGTTACAAGTTATCACCAAAGGTGATCCGATATTACAGTAATATTACATCACCTGATAGGCGTAAATGCGAGAGTACAAAAAGATGCACATAAATGAACTGTACAATAGGCACTCACGAGTTTGCAATAGGGAAACTCGAGAGGCAGACAGGGGGCCTGGAAGGATGGAGTTCCGGATGGTCTGTTGAAGATCCGCGCTACCGCTGCGCTACTCTGATCAGCAACAGAGGGAATCTACACGCTCCAAGCTCCCAAACCTGGACATGAGGATCCAGGGGAGTCAGATGAAACTCCCCAGGCGA